>NESQ01000389.1:0-84098 GCA_003070745.1 Tuber borchii | reverse complement strand
CCGTTTTGGTTCTTGTGGGTACCACCCTTGTCCTTGTTTCTCGCTAAGGTGCACGAAGCACCCATCGTCGTAGCATGCTGTCCATGACAGTCCGTTGTGTTTTGCCGTTTCGACGGCCTTCGCTTGTCTTTCGTCCAATTCTTGTTCCGTTGCATGTTGTAGCCCGGGCTAGTAGGCGGAAATGGCCCTGGGCTGGACTCGTTGTCTCCCCAGCCTTGGTCGGGTTTGAGTTCGATCTTGAGTTCTACCCAGTCTTGGTTTTCCTGGGTATCGTTGGTGGAATTGCTGGACTGCATGTTGGGCGTTGTTAAAGTTTTCCGAGGGGTACCAGTCCTTGTCGTTTTCCGGTGGGTATCCTTTCCACTTAGCTCGATATTGAAGCTTTCCGTAGTGGAGTCGAGAGTCGATTATTTCGTCGAGTTCGTATTCTTGTTCGCCTTCGATTTCGATAGGCGGAGGAGGTTCCTGAATTTGACAGGGAAATCGGTTGTCTTGATAGGGTTCAATGAGTGAGATGTGGAATGTGTTGTGTATTGCCATTGATGGCGGTAGGTCTAGCTTATAAGCGCTCGTTCCAATCTTTGCCAAGATTTTAAATGGTCCGATTTTCTTGTAATCCAATTTTTTTGATGGTCTCGTGGTCTTGATATTTCGTGGTAGTAACCACACCTTATCTCCTGCTTGTAGGTTTGGATCGGGTTTTCGGTGTCGATCGTAATATTCTTTTTGTCGTAATTGGGCTGCCACCATTTCATCTCGTAATGACTCATGTAGTTGAGTCATTTCTTCCGGTTTCTTCTGATTTCCTTGGATCAGATGTCCTATTATCTCGTATTCGGGGTTGATTCCGTAGTTTGCAAAGAATGGCGTGTTTTTGATTGTTTCTTGGTAGCCGTTGTTGTATGCAAACTCTGCTAGTGGCAGGTATCCACACCAATTGTCTTGTTGGTAGTTGATATATGCTCGGAGATATTGTTCCAATATCGCGTTCGTCCTTTCTGTTTGTCCGTCCGTTTGAGGGTGAAAGGCCGTGCTTAATCTTCGTTCTATTCCGAGTTCTTTCGTTATCTCTTTCCATAGGTCTGACGTGAATATTGTTCCTCTATCGGTGATGATGTCTCGTGGTATCCCATGCAACCTGACTATTTCTTTCATAAACAGGTTTGCAAATTGTCGTGCGTCCAGATTTTTTCTGCATGGAATAAAATGACTCATTTTGGTCAGGCGATCGATGACGACTAGTATCGTATCATGTCCTTCTGATTTTGGAAGGTCCGTAATAAAATCCATTGCGATCGACTTCCAAGGTCGGTCTGGTGCTTCGTTTGACTGGAGGAGTCCGTATGGTGCATGTCGTATGACTTTGGTCCTTTGACATGTGTCGCAATTCTTGACGTATCTTTTGATAGTTTCCCTTATCTTTGGCCAGTAATATCGTCTTCCGATAAGCTCGGTAGTTTTTGCCGTTCCTCCATGTCCTGCTTGTGGTTGATCGTGATGTTTGGAGATAAGAGTCGTTCTTATCCTTTCGTTTTCGGGGACCCATATTTTTCCTTGGTACCATAGGTATCCGTCCTTCCATTGGCATAGCCCTAGTGCACTCCTTTCAGCTCCTTTTCCCCCGTTTCCAAAGCTCGTTTAATCGTTTGGATTTCTTTGTCTGTCTTTGATGTTTCTCGTATCGTTTCCTCGTCTTTGTCGTGAAACTCCGTTAGTTCCATTTCTTCGATTGTTGCTTCTTCCCAGAATTGTTCTTTGGGTAGTAGTATTCCTTCCTGTTTCGCCAGGTGTTTTTCCTTCAGGGTTTGTATGTCTCCTGTTCTTCTTGTGAGGGCATCTGGTTTTCCCCCTTCTCTTCCTGGTCGATATATGATCCTGAAGTTGTATTGGCTCAACTTCCTTACCCATCGTCTTTGTCTATCCGTTAGGGCCTTGGTGGTCATGAATGTTGTAAGGTTCTTGTGGTCGGTAAAGACTTGAATGCGATATCTGCTTCCTTGGGTATATCTTCTCCATTCCTCGAAAGCTTGTACCACGGCTAATAATTCTTTGTCGTGTACGTCGTAGTTGAGTTGCGCATCCCTCATTCCTTTGGATCGATAAGCCACGGGTCTCCATTTCCCATCTTCGCATTGTTGTGATAGTATGCCTGAGCATACGTATTTCGACGCGTCCGTTTCGATTTTGATAGGTCTTCTGGGGTCGAAGTGTACTAGTACCGGAGTCGTGGTGAGTGCTTTTCGGAGTCCATCGAAAGCTTGTTCTTCTTCGGTTTCCCATTTCCATTTGCCATCGTATTTTTTATGTGTTCTTTCGTATAGTGGTTTTGCTATTCTGCTGAATCCTTGGATGAACCTCCGATAAAAGTTGCAGAATCCCAAGAATCGTTGGATTTCGGTTTTTGTCTTTGGCGGTTGCCATTCCCATATTGCTTGAGTTTTGACTGTGTCCACTTTGACTCCTTCTTGGCTGACCACGAATCCTAGGTATTCCGTTTCCTTTTTATGGAATTCGCATTTTGAAGGTTTGACCTTCATTCCTGATGGTCGAAGAGCTTTCAGGATGTTTTTGACGTCTTCTTGGTGTTGTTTTAGGTTGTTTGAGTATATGAGATGTCGTCCAGATATACTATACAACACATATCGATGTATCGTAGTAGTACTCTGTTGATCCATTTTTGGAACGCGGCCGGTGCATTGCATAGTCCAAATGGTACCACCAGATATTCGTAAGTTCCCAACTTGCTGCTGAAAGTTGTTTTATGTTCGTCGCCTTCCCTTATTCTGATGTTGTGGTAGGCGTCTTTGATGTCCAACTTCGTGAAGTATTTTGCGGTGCTCAATCGGTCCAATGCTTCGCCTATTAGTGGTAACGGGTATCGGTCCTTTTTTGTAACTTCGTTGAGCCCTCGATAGTCCACACATAACCGTAGGCTTCCATCCTTTTTCTTGATGAACATAATTGGTGAGGCTCTTTCAGCCTTCACTTCTCTTATCCATCCTCTCGCTTCGTTCTGCTTGATGTATTTGTGCAGTTCTTGAATCTCATCATAGCTGAGGGGATATATCTTTTTGTCAGGTACTTCTTCCCCAGGTTCCAGGTCGATACCTAAGTCGATTCCTTTCCGATGTGGTGGTAGTGTTGTTTTTTCCCCTTTCTCGAACACATCGAGGTATTCGTGATATTCTTTTGGTATCGTTTCTTGGAGATTGTGTCTTTCTTCCTCCTTCTTCTTTTGTCTATCCTTAATTGCCAATTCGGTACTGATATTGATTTTTTCCAGATAGATTTCGTCGTGGACTGGGTCCCATCGTAGGATGCCCGTTGTCTCCCCTCTTCGGTAAAAACTTCCGAATGCTTTGGCCGATATTTCGCATATGTGAATCGGTTTTCTGTCTTTTCCCGAACCGTCTGTGCTTCCGAATCCTTCGGTTCCTCGGTTTGTTCTTTTCAGTTCTTGAACTTCCTGTAGTTCTTCCATGTTGACTTTTTCAATAATCAATTGTGCGATTCGATCGCCTTGTTCCACTTGGAACTGGTTGGTACCTAGATTGACCAAGACCACCTTTATCTCCCCGGTATAATCTGCGTCTATTACCCCCGCGTTTGTTGTGAGTCTGTGTTTGACTGCTAGTCCACTTCGCGGGGCGATGCGTCCGTAGGTATTTTGAGGTAGTCTGATGGCTATCCCGGTTCGAACCGTTTTTTGATCTCCTGCAAGTATACAGACTTGCTCGTTGGCGTACAGGTCGTGTCCTGCCGCCTCCTTCGATCCTTTCGTAGGCATTCTAGCCTGAGGAGCTAGTCTCTGAACTTGGACTCGTGCGTTCCCCTCCACTTGTACTTCTGAGTACTTGGTGACGAGGTTTTCTTCCAGGGCTTCATCCTCTGGTACTGCATACGCAACGGGCGAACTGTTGAGACACCATGTCGTACATCGTTCACTGTTAAACGTGATCTTTTTCTGATCCCAATCAATTGTGGGATTGTGCGTTCGTAACCATGGCATTCCTAGGATGACTTCATGGTTTTGGAGATTTGCCACTTGAAATGTCGCCAATTCCCTATGGCTGTTGATGTCCATAGGTACTTTCGCCATATGGGTAACTGGACCCATAGCGCTTGGTTTTCCATCCGCGAGGTAAATCTCTCTTCTTTTCTTGGCCTTTGTTTTCGTAATTCCGTGTTTAGTGCATATTCCTTCGTCGATAAAGTCTTCAGTGGCCCCTGAGTCGATCATCGCGTTTATCGTAACTGATTCCTTTTTTCCGTGTAGTTGTATCTTGATCATGATATGATCATTTTCTCGTTCGAGGGATTCCGTGTAGTTGAGTGCCGCGTAGTAATTCTCCATGATGATGGGTTTTCGTTCTGGTCTGTCCCTAGTACCATCCTTTACTGGGGACTTTCGTCGTTTCCCGACTGTTCGGCGTCTTCCTTGACCTCAATCTCCTTGATGCTTGGCTTTGCTGCCCAGGGTCCCACCCTTCTTCTGAACTCTCCTTGTTTGGGTGTTGTGGTGTAGTTCCTTCCGTCCCTTGGTCGGTCGCAGTTTCGTACCTGGTGTCCTGCCCCTGCACATTTGAGGCATAGTTTTTCCCTTATCCTTCTTTTGAACTCTTCAGGGTGTAGTCTTGGTTTCCTTCTTGTCGCGTCCAACTCCATTGGGTCTCCTTCCGAAGGGTTGTTGTTTGTTGATTTGAAAGTCCCGTTCAGATTTCGTGATGTGTTGGTTGTTTTTTCCGTTGTTCCCTTTTTTTGGATATGTTTGACTGTTGCCAACTTGGTTTCTTTCTTGATTGCCCATTTGGCTAATGTCTCTGTGCTAACGAAATCTCCACTATCCGTCCCCCATGCTTCTTGAAGTGCCGTGTTCATTCCTGTAAGTAGACATTCTCCTGCTGTATGGTCGTCCAGGTCTGCCTCTGTGGCTGCAAGTCGGAACTCGTTCCAGTATTCCGTCATGGTCCTATTTCCTTGTCGTAATCTTTGTATTTTGAGCCTTGCTTCTCCCATAGCGTCAATGGCTCCGAA
Source organism: Tuber borchii (assembly GCA_003070745.1). Lineage (NCBI taxonomy): Eukaryota > Fungi > Ascomycota > Pezizomycetes > Pezizales > Tuberaceae > Tuber > Tuber borchii. The sequence goes on along the minus strand of NESQ01000389.1, from coordinate 79,064 downwards.
TTGATCCCTAACTTCTTCTGCAAATGCTTCCCACGTTTCCCATTCGTGAGAGAGTCGTCCTTCCGCATATGGTGTTATCCATGCTCCTGCATCCCCTCTCAAGAGGCTTGCGGCGTATAGTATTCTATCGGCGTGATGTCCTTCCGTCCATCCCACCGCGGAGAAGTAGACTTTAAGTTGTGCTAGCCATCCTCGTAGTTTGGTTCGTTCTCCTGTGAACGTTTCCGGTTCTTTGATCTTTGGTCTTCGATTGCCTCCAGTGAGGTTTGTTATGATTTGCTGGAGTTGATCCGCACTGAGTTCCGGCACTTGGGTACCGACATTTCCTGGGCCTGTTGTATCTCCTCCCGTCGTGTCTGCTGCTCCTGTTGCTAACGACATCGTATTCCTTCGGGTTCCTCCTGGGAGTGTAGTTGCTTCCGATCCGGCTGGCGATGCTGGTTCTGGTGTATCTGGGCTAGTGGCCCTTGATTCTCCTAGCGTCTGGTCTAGTGCTTCTCCTAGTGCAGTAGTATCGAATGCCGCTACTTCGATATCGTCGTCTTGTGGTGATTCCGTTTTGTCTGTTTCTGGTTAAGTGCTACTTATGGTGACGCAATCAAATGTTACAATCCTCTTCCGTTCGGGCGATACTTGCAGCAGGTAACCTCTTTTCTTGATAGTAATCGTACTATCTTGAATTCGTACGAACAACGACAGCTGAGTATACAGACTCCTGTCTCGTACAATATATCGCTAAGCTCGTGAGAGACACTATGTCTTTGGCCCGATAGTATAAAGATAAAGTAAAGTATATTGTAAGGAAATAACTTAGATGATTGCGTGAAGAACTCTAAACCAAGAGGCCGTAAGGGCTCTCTTTTATAACCGTTCTTCCCGCAACACATGACTCATCCTTCGCATCACATGCCCCTATGACTCATAAGTGAGTCATAGTGTGAAATCCATCAGCTGACTCCTATGAGTCACTGCGCAATAACAACTAACTAATCAAAACACAATAAACCTATCATGTGCGCGACTTGCGTCACATGCGTAAAACTCATGACTCGTAATTACAAGTCATGTGCGAAAGTCATAATCATATGACCACAATCGTGAGTCATGTCAAAAACAATAAACCAATCATAACAAAGGAATGACACGCTATTGCGTAGTCATGTGAAAATACCTAAACCTATGACTCATAAGTATGAGTCATGTGAAAACCTCTCTTGCTAGTCACCGTTTGTGACACCCAGAATGGCTTGTCCTTGCACTTGCAGTTAGTTAAACGATGGTGGAGGGGGGGGTACTCCTACTCCTTGCACCGGAATGACTCCAGGAAAGACTTGTACTTGCGCCAGAACAGCACCTGGAACAACTTATCCTTGCGCTGGAACAGTAGCAGGAACGCCTTGTCCTTGCGCTTGTGTTTGGTTAAAAGGCGGTGGAGGGGTGGTACTCCTAATCCTTGAGCGGGAATAACTCCTGGAACGACTTGTCCTTCCACCGGAACACCACCCAGAATAACGTGTCCTTACACTGTAACCGCACCTGGAATGACTTGTCCTTGCTCTGGCAGTTGGTTAAACAGCAGTGGAGGGGAAGGTACTCATAGTCCTTGTACCGGAACAACACCTGGAATGACTTGTCCTTGCATCTGAACAACACCCATAACGAATTGTCCTTGTGCTTGCAATTCGTTTACCGCTGGGAGAGCATTTTGGTAAGTAGGAGCAGGGTTCAGATCAGCCTTAGCAAGACCCCATTGAGCCTGGCCACCGGTAGGCAGTAGCGCTCCCGGAACAATTGCTTGTAGAGTGGGGACTCCTGGCTCGCCCAGTGGCGGGACAGGCTGGCCCTTAGCCAAAGCCTGAAGGTGCCTGTGCATTGTGGTTGTCAACTTACTTATATAGTCTTTAACAATTGGAACGATTCCCTCATCAGCTTGCCGTATTCGAGCTACGTTATTCGCACCTGATTTTGTGGCGAGTTGATCGTAGGCGGGGCGTAATCTGCTCCTTCCTGCGATGGTTTGCTCGAAATACCCAATCGGGAAATTAGTGAGTGGCTTATAGTTCCTTGCTACCAGCTCATCTTACACAATTCACCACCATTCTGTATACAGCGCCCCACCTGCAGTGTTATTCTGGATGCCGATGGCTCCCTTATGATCCGTAATTGACCGACTGCGAAGATTAGGGCGTTCTGCGCTGATCACTTCAAAGAGAGAATTGGGCCGAAGTTGGTATATCTGCCCCGCTAGTGTCTACTGTGCTCCTAGATTCTGCATGTAGAGCTATTCTACGTGGATGATATTGTGGGCCATATTGGATGATTTTTGACTTATATTAATAACAGTATTGGAAATAAAGCGGAATATAGATATTCTGAATGTAGGAGATTTTGGTATGAAGTCCCTTCTATGCTCAATTGACTTTATATATACAACTCCCAAAGGTTCTAGAGCGTTTAAAAGAATTACACTCCGTTTTCAACATTGGCTAAGAATAGACAAATCAGACACGCAAGGACATTGTCCAATTCAACTTGAATAAAGCATGATATGCACATTTATTCGGAAGCATCTCTGATCTTGAAGCTTCTCTCATCGTGAAACTTCACTGATCTTGTAGGAAACGATAGCTGACGCCACGTGATGTCTGCGCTAAACCGCCTGAATGACTTGTTCCTCTTCAGAGCATCTAACCTTCTTAACCTCCACAAACTCTGGGCTCCAGACTAAACACTGCAATACACATACCCCACAATCTGTACAAAACCCACGATATAGACTAAGCTGACTCCCACCATTCCTAGCAAATGTCAATTCTACTGCCAAACATACATCTGGTCAGGCTCATACGAGAAACACCTGTGATCTGCGCTCGTAAATCTAGACATTGTTCGCGCATCGACCGTACGATATACATCATCCGTGGTAGTATCAACAACGTAGAAACAAGTATAGTGCACCAGGGAGAGGCGAGTCAGCTCCTGAATATCCGACTATGAATCCAATATGGATTTCACCGGAAACAACCTCGACGCATTTACTGCTCACGAGTCTGACACTCAGATACTGGATGACCCTATGTCTTCGTTATTCGGTAGACAGGAGCATTATCCATTCGTCGGAGAACCAATTGGAGACGCTAACGGATTTGAAGAGGCGCACAGCGATCTCTACGAAGATCCGTGGGCACTATTCCGTAGTCCGTATAGTTTCAAACTGGCATCACGGTGCATTTAGGCTAAAGTATGTAAATCACAGATCAATGAATACTTCTCAAGTAGGCTCAGCAATTCTAGGTTAGCCGTATATAGCTCTATGCATACGCTGGAGAGCCATCTTCACTGTTTGGACCCATATAGTCTGTATCTGCAATGGTTCAAAGGCCAGGTTGAAGATGGCTAGAGAACTCTGTTATTCTTATATCGTAACATCCTAGATTGTGTCAGATATCTCCTTCATCAGATCGCATACCAAGATGACTGTGTCTACGCCCCGTGGCGTTAATTCCATCCTAATAGTGAAAGGATCTATGCCGAAATGCATACTGTGGACTGGTGGTGAGATGTTAAAGTACAGCGCCCAAACCTCCATTACGGCAATATTAGCTCACTAGTTATAAAAAACGCTTCCACCTGGTGTGACTATAATTTCCATTATTGGGACGTCCGATCAGACCCATCTCTGCAACTACTCGAGTGACGACAATGCGTGGCCGGTCTATATTACACTCGGCAATCTTCCGCCAGCCCGGCGCAACAGCCCTGGATCAATGGCTGTTCAATTCTTGCACTATTGCCTATCCCCACTAAATTCTCAAAGTCCACCAAAGTAGATCAATACCAGAGACAAGTGAACACCGATACACTGCAAGATGTATTCGACTTGATCTTTCTGCCGCTGCAGTACCCGGCGCTTGAAGGCGTCCCAATTGATTGTGCCAATGGGAAGGTCCAGAGGTACCTCCCAATCTTGTCTGCATGGGCTGCAGACAATATAGAAAACATGACTCTGCACGGGTTGAGATCCAACCCTTGTTCTACATGTGAGTTACCTGCCAGGGAATTAGGAACCAACGTCAAGAACTATCGAGCACGAGATTATGCAAGATACGAATGATATGCGTATGCAAAGTCAGACGGCATCCACATCATGTTCCGCAGTCTTGGTATCCATTTAGGCCAAATAGTTTTTCATGGACTTTACCTGGTCTCGGTGCCTGACTTGCACATCCCAGACATACTCTATAAGGTTTATCTCATATTATTTAAGTACATGATGGACTGGATCCAAGGCTTTCTCATGAAACATGGGCGACTGCAGGCTTTTGACGACGCTTGGAAGACATCACTGCCGTACCCTGGATTTTTAGTACCAAGAAAAGCCTACCGTGAGGTAGCGCAATGGCAGGAGAAGGAGAAGAGAAATCTAGGGCGCTGTATTTTAGGAGTTCCCGTGGTGGCACTGCACCAGCCACAGAGTTCACAAGCGATACTGGACAAATATGCTCTTGGATGCATCAGAGCGCTCGTCGACTTTAGTATGATAACACAATACTGAAGCCACACGGCAAATACTATAGCTTATATGGATGATTATCTGGACCAATTTCACAAGGCAAAAGGTATCTTTTTGTAGTTGCGAGTAACTAAGCGTAAACTGGCCATGGTTGACGAGGAATGGAAGGAAATAAAATATCTGAGAACCCGGATGAGCTAGCCCGTGGCCCCCTCTAAAGTGTGCCAGATCGGTGATGACGATCGTCAAGAAGAGCACGAGGAAGGTACTGACTTAATTCATACCGAATCGCATTTCCACTTTATCAACATACATCTACTAAGTCATTTTAGTCATCATATACACCAGTTTGGCAATATACCGATGTATTTCACGGAGTTTGAAGAGCTAGCACACAAGGAACAAATCAAGGACAGATGGCGATGATCAAATAAAAATAATGCCGCGTACGAAATCGTACACAGCTACAGTCATCAGCACAGTATCCGAATGAGGTTATTGATCCTCAAATCTCTCCGAAGCTGGGGAACCCAGCTCTCTGCGGAAGTCCTGCGACATTTAGAGAGTACAACGAGTGCCGTAACAATACTGGTTGACCGTAGGAGGATTCTGAACGGACTTCGGGACTACATATCCAAAGTCTTGGATTTTGGCAAGTTGTTATCATTCTCTATCGACAGTATATGTTGTGAATTTATCCGATATAACCGGCTTCAACAATCTACAGAGCACCGGCTTCCTGAAGATCATGCGATACTTCAATCACTCCCAGTTTAACTACTAATACAACTTGAAATCCCAGTTCTAAGGAAGCAACGTTTACGACGTCTACCGTGCGCGATGCACGGGCACCCTACACTTTAGGAACTATGGAAGTCAAAATGATTTGGTTTCGGTCCAGGCTGGTACTGAAGAGATGTATGGTGCCCTGAGGGGCGGTCTGCCGGCAGTCCTCATGGCGCTCTTCAAAATCTGAGACCTCAACAGTGAGAATGCTGTGCATCGTGTGGCTGCTATTCCGATGTTGAGTGCAGTCAACTCAGGATTCCTCTCTGACATTCATGGCATTGTTATAGTGGAGATGAGAGGGGATGCTCGAGAGTTTACGATAGTCGATATAGGGAGAATCCACAGCCTGGCATACCTGATCCCAGAGGAGGAACGGCGCTCACTGGTTAATATCCTGATTGATTTAAGCACATTCAATGAAGTATATTCAGGAATCAGGATACTGGGAGGGGGGCAGCCAGTTGGCTGGCTGTGCGTGAGTGTCATATCACGCGGCACTGCCAGGACGAAAAGCACCATCTAGCAAATTGTCATGAGATTCCCCAGACTTCTTCACTACAATTCGCTAGATGTGGTTTCGCAAATGCATTCACATCATCAAACTGTATATGTATATAGAAGCAATTATCTTGAAAATAAAGAACACGAAACTATTATACTACTAGCTAGTTTGCCCTGGACACGTGAGATTCTGAACTGGGGCATAGGCCGACGTCGGAGATGACATGAGAAAATATGTCAGGGTGCGCAGAAGAGGCAGTTTGCAGCTGGCGCCATCATGATAGTGAACTGGAGCTAAGGTTTAGACAGGGCGTCAGTACGATATGAGGTGGCATCAGGCGAAAGAGAGCTTTGCCATGCAACCCAGGAAGCACAGGATGCTTGCATGCATTGCAACGCAAGTCAGGGCATATCGCTGACCCATCCAACGCAATGTATTGTTTTGCTGATGTTCTGCACTATAAGGGCTCATGCCTCAGCTGTCAAGATAGGCTTTTCTGTCCCTAAATAGAGCTTATTCCCTGGCACACTCCTCTAGAACAGGACCCTCCTGGCTGTCCTCACCCTCCACAGGCTCCATCACTATTGATGGGCAGGTCTTCCCTCCTACACAGTCTTTGAGGTAGCTTGAGTATTACTTCCTATCCAACATCTCATCAGTGGCTCACTTCTTAGCCTGTTTGTCCCTCTCACTAGCTGCCTTAATAGCAGTCAGTCCCCTCTTCTCAGCTGGTGCTGGCATCTCTCCTCACCTCTGCCACAGATTGGCCAACTCACTTATTTTTCCTATTCTTTCATATAGTTCTGACCTCTTCACGCCTACGAAAACCCTCATAGCATGAATGGAGATCCACTGGAAACATGTATAACACCGGATCTCAAACTGCTTTCGCTCCACCCTACTCCCAATCCTGGCCGCAGAATCATCCCTCCCTCTTCTTATAGTCCTCCTCAATGATAAACACAGGATGGTCAGACTTGACTTAGCTTGCTCACCCCCTTGGATCAACCTGGCACCAGGCCAGCCGACCCCTTCTTACACCTCCCTGTTAAGATCCTGTGCTCTCAACTCCTATTGGGAACTTTGCTCTAGCCTACGTCTCAACATCATACCACTCTTGGGGCGCTCCCCATAACCATCCCCCCCATCCCACACCCACCTCCGCGTGGACACCCTCTCTTATCTTGTTGTCCCTCTGAGTGATAGAGTATCCTATATGCCTCTCATCAATGGCTCCCGCATTACTGATCTACCCCCACTAGCTTTCGAGACCTGGCTGAATGAAACTTTTCTTACTCTTCAAAGAAAAGCCAGAACCCTTATGATCAACTAGTGGAAGCTGCACTCCCCTCTCCTAGCTTACTATGCCTTCCGCCCCTGCCTCAAGCGCCACCCCTTCATGGAGCGCAGAAAGGATCTAGCTGGCCGCATACATCTAATTAGGGCCCAAAACAGCTCCCTTACTGCCTATCAGCCCACCTGGTCCTGCCTGCACCAACCCCTGCTCTGTACTCAATATGGCCAAGAGGACGAAATCTACAGTTATGCTATCCGCTGTTGTAAAACCAAAGCTAAATCCAATTCTCGCCACCCTCAAGGTGTTATCTCCATAGACTCCGATGCCCCTTTATGGTCTTCACGCATACTCCTCCTGTCTCTGGCCGAATACCTTAAGGTCACAGCAACAAATTTCCCTCCAGATATGTTTGCTTCTCATGCCCCCTCCCCTGCTTCTATGGGTTTTGCTTCCTCCCCCCCTGCTGTCTGATTGTTTTTTTCATCTCGGCCTCGCTTGATTTAGTTGGAGCTTTTTTTTGTTTTGAGAATGAGTTTGATCTCTCTATTTGTTACGGGGCGTTCCAATCGGGGTGTGCAACAGGTAACGACTTGTTGTTACTCGCAAAGTCTTACTAGTCAAGGCTCAAAGTACTTATATTCTTCTTATTACTTCATGGTGAAGTCGCGACTTTCTTTCGTTATCTTGTGTGCCTTAATAACAACATAATATCACACAAGGTACTTCGAGAAGTAAGATATAACTTAAGAATATAATAAAGATATTTTGTATTCTCATAACATATCTTTAGATAGGAAATAACAGTGAATGGTTGCATAAAGAACTAACTATCCTCTGCTCGCGCTCCTTATATAGTTCTTTCCATAACCATTTAGTAATCCAAAATATAACTATGAGTCCCTATTATGACTCATGTGAAAACATAACTTCATATGACTCAAACGAGTCATCAATCAAATAACTAAACTTAACTAAATATGAGTCTTACTTGACTCATAGTGAAATCCCATGACCGAATATAGTCATAGTGTGAAATATCCAAAACCCGAAGGTATGCAATTGCGATACCTTGTGAAAGACCTACAAACCATACCGGGTTTGTAACATTAGCTTCCCCTTCCCAAGGCCTAAGTCCCATTAGGCCATTATCAAATATTCCAGACTTTCGTCCTTCTCTTTTCCAACAGCGTCAAGTAGCATATTGGTAATCTGATATACCTCCTTCCTGGTTTTTCTCAAAGCACTCTCTAACCTTCTTCTCCATTTCTTTTCTAATTCCAACTCAGTCTTCAGGTCCTCTACCTGCTTCGTTAATAGTCCTTCAGCCACCAGGGTGGCGGTTAATGCACTTTGGAGCCGGGTTTCGTGCTCGTTTGAGGGCGTTGACCTCCACTCCATGCCTTCGGGCACTTTTTGCCCATCCATCCTCTCTTTTCTCTATAGCTCTTGCGCCCTCGTCTGCCCTTTGCTGCATCAGCAAAAAAACAGCCTGCCCCCTGTGCCTCATCTCGTTAAGTTTTACGTTTTGGCACATCGTGAGTCCTATAATCGCGATATTAAAATTCCCATTTGTTTGACTAAAGAGGATAATATTAATTCTGTTTTCTGCAAAATATGAGCAACTTTTATTAACAACTCACGGACCTTTTATATACCGAAGTTGAGATATTTGAGTTCATAATATACAACTTTGGGATGTAAAATGTCTATGAGATACTGATAAAAATAGTTGATATTTTGCTAAAATTAAGATTTGTATCTGATCATTAGGGGACACAATCGGAAGCCTCATTATTAACCGGGGTCACTCGCGATTAGCCAAAACGTAAAACTCAATGACATGGCTCACCGTGGAGCACAAAAGACAGATTTTTCTTTTGCTAATGTGCATCTCACCAATTTGTTGATACAGGGCTGTTATCGTAGTCTCCGGAGAGGTGGGGGTCCAATCCTGATTCTGCCAGTTGTCTTCCCATCTGACTTCCTTCACTGCCTTGGGCCTGGGTTTTTTGCCCCCCTCCCTCAACTATTGTGTCCTCAGAACATACTCGACCCAACTTCCATCTGGGCGGGGGTAATAGCCCGCCACTTTTTTCGCCGCACAGTTGTCTCGACATCTGTCGTCTGGTACTCTAGCCAGCTCGTTTCAATATGTGGCCCATTTGGGTAGTATGCCGCATCCTTGTGGGATTTGTGGACCTGGCAGTCCTGAAGGTAACATGCTGTCCAGGACAGCGATGCATGCTTGCGGTGATTGATTTCCGCACCAATCTCCAATTCTTCCTTAGAGATGCGCAATGGTTGATTGGAATGGATATCTGCCAGGTTGACCCAATCTTCATTAATCATTTCTGGTTTGTTTAGTACTTCTCCTTTGTAGGAGAGATTGATTGTGATGTCCATGGTCTCGTGGTTTGGTGGGGTGTTCCCGGTAGAAGCGTTCGACTAATAAGAGATAATTGTTGAAATTATCTGCTGGGTACCACTTGAGATCATGTTCAGGAGGATATCCTGTCTACTTGGCCCTGTATTGGAGTTTATTTCTGTGCAGTCTGGAATCGATAATTTCATTGAGTTCAAATTCTTCTTCTCCTTCAATCTCGATAGGAGGCAGTGCTTCTTTTTGTTGTGAGGGTAGAGGATTGTTTGAATAAAGCTCGAGTTTGCTAAATGAAAGACTGGATGCTTGTTGTTTCCTGATCGAGGGAGGTCTAATTTATAACAATTTGCTCCTATCTTTTCTTTTACCCTGTATGGTCCTAGTTTTTTGTAATCTAGTTTCTTGGATAGTCTCGTAATTCGTATGTCTTTGCTAATTAGCCATACCTTATCTCCAGACTCTATTCTTGGATCTGGTTTTCTGTGTTTATCGGCACTTTCTTTTGATCTATGCTGAACTTGCGTGATTTCTAGTCGTATGATTTCATGAAGTTGATTCATATCTTCTCGTTGTATGATTTTTCCCATCGTTTCTTAACTCATAGTTTCATGTGCTGGATGATACCCATAGTTTGTGTAGAATGGGCTTGTTCCTATGGTTTCTTCAAGTCCGTTATTGTAGGCAAATTCGGCAAATGATAACCATTATTCCCAGTCATGTTGAGAATAGTTCACATATCCTCTCAGGAATTGTTCTAGTATTGCGTTGACTCTTTCCATCTGTCCGTCAGTTTGTGGATAAAATGCCGTGCTTAACTTCCGCGTGACTCCCATTTGTTGAGTTATATCTTTCCATAGGTCTGATGTGAAAATAGATCCTCTATCCGTGATGATATTTTTTCGTAGTCCATAGAGTTTGAAATTGTTCCGTACAAATAGTTGTACAAACTCATTAGTTTTCAAATCCTTCTGGCATTGGATAAAATGAGCCATTTTTGTTAAGCGATCTACAACAACTAGTATAGCGTCATAATCATGTGATTTTGGTAAGTCCGTAATAATGGCCATACTAATTTATTCCCATGGTTTGTAAAGGATTTTGAGAGGTTTGAGTACCCCATAGGGCATGTGACGGCTTGGTTTTATCTGTTAATACATGTTACAATTTCTCACATATTGCTTAATATCTTTTCACATTCCTGGCCAATAATATGTTCTTTGTATTAGTTCCAATGTTTTTCCCACCCCATCATGTCAGTTTTGTGGGGTGTCATGGTTCCACCTTATCGCTTCTGTTCTTATCGCTTCAATGTTTGGTAACCATATTTTCTTATCGTACGACAAATATCTGTCCTTCCATTCACATAACCTCAGGGCCACTCCCAGGTACTAGAAAATATCTCCTTTTTCTAGTGAGTCCTGTATTTTTTCTAGTTGTAGGTTGCGCATGGTTTTATTTTGAATTTCTTATAGTGTCCTTATTCTAGTCATAGAGGTTGGTGCTATTTCTTCCCCAGACTCATATCCGGAGTCGTATCCTACCTCAAAGTATTTTTCTTCTGGTAGTGGTATCCTTTGTCTCTGAGTTCTGCGTTCATCTTGGCTTTCCGGCATATCTTCTTTTCTCCTTGTTAATGCATCTGGTTTTCCTCCTAATTTTCCTCCTCGATATTCAATTCGGAAGTTGAACTAACTAAGTTCTTCAGCCCATCAAACTTGTTGTCCATTTAGTTGTTTAGTTGTCATGAATGGTACTAGGTTGCGATGGTCTGTTAATATTTTGGTAGTATGTAAACTTCCTTCTAAGTATTGTCTCCATTCTCTTAGTGCTTGAACAATTGCTAATAATTCTTTATCGTGTATATTATAGTTGCATTCGACTTTGCTCATTGTCTTTGATCGGTAAGCGATAGGTTTCCAATGTCCCTCCTTATCCTGTTGTGACAGGATTCCTGAACAAACAAGGTTGGATGCGTCAGTTTCCACCAAGCATGGTTTGTCTTGGTCGAAGTGTCGAAGTATAAGTGCTGAGGTAAGTTTGTTATTCAGTTATTGGAAAGCTTCTTCGGCCTTTCTGTCCCATAACTACTTGCATCCTTTCTTAGTTAATCCATAGAGAGGTTTTGCTGTTCGACTAAATCCTTCTATAAATCTTCGGTAGAAGTTGCAAAATCCAGTGAAACTCTGTACTCCTTATACTGATATGGGTTTTTTCCATTCTTCAATAGCATCAGTCTTGACTGGATCCACTCATACTCCGTTTTTGTTAATGATGAATCCCAGATATTCTGTTTCCTCCTTATTGAATTCACATTTAGTAGCTTTGAGGGTAACTCCAATCTTTTTTAGCTGTTCCAGGATGGCTTTAACTTCCTTCTTGTCTTGTTCCAGAGTGTCCAAATATATTAGTAAATCATCCAGATAAGCTATGCAAGTTACATCAAGGAATTTACTAAGATCTCCATTGACCCATCTTTGGAAGGTTGCCGGAGCATTAGCTAATCCGAAAGGCATGACTAGGTACTCGAAGAGTCTGTATCTTGTTCTAAAGGCAGTCTTCTACTGGTCTCCATTCTTGATTCTGATATGCTGATACGCATCCTTGATATCCAATTTGGTATAGTATTTCGCTGTTTTTAGTCTATCGAGTACCTCGCTGATAAGAGGTACGGGGTGCCAATCTTTTTTGGAGACTGCATTAAGCCCTCGATAGTCTACACATAAGCGTAGTCCTCCATCATTTTTCTTGACGAAGAGAACAGGGGCTCTAGCGGAGGATGATGACAGTCTTATCCATCCTCTTTCCAAATTTTCTTCTAGGTATTTCCAAAGGGCTTCTAACTCTTGTTGTCTCAACAGGTATAATTTCATAAATGGGGCTTGTTTTCCTTCTTCGAGGTCCATGCTATGGTCGATATCCCGATGAGGTGGTAAGTCCATCCGCTCTCTTTCCTCAAATAGGTCAAGATAATCATGATATTCTTGTGGGATTCTTTGCTTGAGATTTTTCGGGTCCTCTCCTCTTGTTTTCCTTAGTGCTATCTCCGTACTGATTGTAGTGGCAGCAAGTGATAGTTTGGTATTGTCCCATTTTAGAATGCCTGTAATTTCTTTTCTTTGGTGCATTCTACTGAAGGCTCCAGCCGTTATGAATGCTATTGTTGGTTCTTTGATATTCTCCTTGTTCTGGCTATGATTGCTTTGTAATCTTTTCCCGGCCATGGCTGGGAATTTGTGTAACCTTTGGTTGGATAATGTTTTGTAATCTTTTTCCGGCCATGGCTGGAAATTTGTGAAACCTTTGGCTGGGAATTGCTTTGTAATCTTTTCCCGGCCATAGCTGAGAATTTGTTTCGGACTAGCTTCAAAAGACTTTTGTGTGTTTTCGAGGGTTATCCTTTGTACATTTTGGCCCAAATTTCTTTCTAAGCAGGTCTGTACCGGTGCGAAATTGTTGACATAAGCATGTCTTATATAAGCATTATTTGGTCCTATACTACTAAAGCCTTTGTCTGCTGTTTCTCTGGCTTTAAGGTTTGTTACTTCTTGTAACTCATTGAGGGAAATTTTTTCCAAAATAAGTTGCGCAATTCGATCCCCTTTCTGGACCTCATAGTTTGTGTCCGAGAGGTTTACTAATCACACTCTTATCTCTCCTGTATAGTCGCTATCGATAACCCCGGCATGAACGGATATTCCATGTTTATTGGCTAATCCACTCCTTGGTGCTCTGCGACGGTAGGTGCCTAACGGGAGTCCCATCGATATTCCGGTCCCAATTAACCCCTGTCCTTTTGCCGGGACAGTAATAGTTTCCAATCTATAGAGATAGTGTCTGGCTGCTTGTTTCGAGCCTTTTATTGAGATCTTTGCTTCATCATGTAATTTTTTAACCATGATTTGGTGGCTATTCCGGTCTTTGGTGTCCATTTTGAGGATTCTTTTTGTTAGGTTCTCCTTAATGGCCTGTTCTTCTGGTGTTGTATATACCAACGGGAATTTGTCTAAGCTGATATGCTTACACATTTCGCTATCGAAAGTAATTTCTTCCTTTCCCCAATTAATTCTCAGGTTATGATTCCTTAACCATGTCATTCCTAGGATAGCTTCGTATTTTGTCAGATCAGCTACCTGAAAGGTAATATTTTCTTGATGTTATCCTATTCGCATAGATATTTCTGATATATGTGTGATTGGACCTACTTCGCTAATAGTCCCATCCACTAGGTAGATATCTCTTGGCGTCATAATCTTTTTCAATGGTATTTGGTTGTTTATCGTGAAGTTGCGGTCTATAAAATCCTCTGTAGCCCCCGAGTCGATCATGGCGTTTATTGAAATTTCTTTCTTTCCTTTGTAAATGATCATTTTTATCATAATATGATCTGATTCCAGTTCAAGTATTGCCGTGTTGTTGATTGCCATTCGTAAGTTTAATATGCTGATTGGTTTTGGTGGTATGTCCGTCAGACCACCTTTTACTGGGAACTTTCTTCGTTTAAAGCCTCTGAAGTTTGTTCTTTTGTTTCTTCAGTTTCTATTGTTCGGATAGTAGGGTTTCTAACTCATTCCTTCTTTTGATAATCTTTGATCATATGTCTCTTCCTTCCACATTTGATACATAGTTTCTCCCGCATTCGTCTTCTGAATTCTTGTTGAGGTAGTCGCTGGTATCTTTTGCGATTAGAAGCATCTAAATCCATAGGGTCTCCTCCTGATGCTGGTGTTGGAGTCGGTTGGAAAGTACAATCCGTATTCCTGGGTTTTTCAGTGACTCTGGTTGTATTGGTTTTTGTTTGAATGCTTCGGACCAAATTGATATAGTTTTCTTATTTGATAGCCCAGTCTGCTAGACCCTCTATATTATCAACTTCCTGATTGTCTTATCCCCATGCTTCTTGCAAGATACTATTAATTCCTTTATGGAATAATCTTTGCATAGTTTTGTCGTCATAGTTTGCCTCCGTGGCCGTTAGTCAGAAATCATTCCAAAGGTCTGTAATTGTCCGTTTGTCTTGAGTCATACTTTCTATTTTCGTCCTTGCTGTACTTTCCGCGTCCACGTCTGCAAATTGCTTCTTAAGTTCTTCAATGAATTCGTCCCAAGTAGTCCATGTAGTTGTCCTTATGCCTTCCGCATATAGTGTGATCCATTTTGCAGCTGCGTCCCTTAACAGGGACTTAGTGTAGGTGATTTTCTCGTTGTTGGTAGTTACATGGGTAGTTTCAAAGTACAGGTTACATTGTACTATAAACGGCTGTAGTAATGACCATTCCCCTTTGTATTCTGGTGGTGGTTTAACCTTTAGAGCTCGAGTATTGTCATTGCCTCTTATTGTTTGAGTGAAATATTTTATTTGTTCATCTGACATTCTGACCAAATTTATTGACTTGCGGCTGGTCCTCCAGTTGGTTCTGCTGCTAGGCCTGCTGTTACTGGATTAAGGGCCATGGTATTTCTTCTTGTGTCGGTAGGTGAAGTTGTCTCCTCTGATAGCGCTAGTGATGCTGGCAAATCTGTAGTTGGACAAACTAGTCCTTGTGAGCCTGCTCTGGAGAGTGCTTCACTGAGTGCCTACCCTAGATCTTCTGGGAGATTTAGGAGTGGTTGTTTAGTACCTGCGTCTGGTACTTCTGTGTTTGAGTTATCGTCCGCCATTGTGTCGTTAGGTTTTACTGAAGACGCAACCAAGTGTTACGGGGCGTTCCTATCAGCGGTGTGCAACAGGTAACGACTTGTTATTACTCGCTAAGTCTTACTAGTCAAGGCTCCGAGTACTTATATTCTTCTTATTACTTCAAGGTGAAGTCAGGCCTTTCTTTCGTTATCTTGTGTGTCTTAATAACAACATAATATCGCACAAGGTACTTTGAAAAGTAAGATATAACTTAAGAATATAATAGATATTTCGTATTCTCATAACATAACTTTAGATCAGAAATAACAGTGAATGGTTGCATAACGAACTAACTATCCTCTGCTCGCGCTCCTTATATAGTTCTTTTCACAACCGCTTAGTAATCCAAAATATAACTATGAGTTCCTATCATGACTCATGTGAAAACATAACTTCATATAACTCAAACGAGTGATCAATCAAATAAGTAAACTTAACTAAATATGAGTCCTACTTGACTCATAGTGAAATCCCATAACTGAACATAGTCATAGTGTGAAATATCCAAAACCCGAAGGTATGCAATTGCGATACCTTTTGAAAGACCTACAAACTATACTGGGTTTGTAATACTATTTTTCATAAAAGCTGTAACTGTTTTGATTTTTCCTATCTTTTGTTAACCGTGAGATGGTATTATATTGAGTACTCGATACAGTTTGGACATAATTATTGGAGATTTTCTTTTGTGTTTTGATTTTTGTGATTAAGGTTTTGTTTACGCCATAGCTAGCACTGCATGTGAGTTCTTGTAACTAACCATGAATACATGAGATAAAAATAAATAAAAAAAGAAAAAAAAATCCATAGTTATTTTTCACAAACCATCTCCTCTATACCTCTGGCAATTGAAATCTCCATACCAGGGAAGTCATAGTGGGTTGATCTCCCTCTGATCTCTCCTCATGGCGTTTATTGGCTAGAAGGGTAATCCTCCTGTCATGTCTCTCTTCAGTCTGATTGCCTTCCGATGGCTTAGCTATTTGGGTACCTTCAGCTATGGGGTTCCATGCTCTCCCCTCTCCCTCCTCAGTTGCTTCATTATCCCCGCTTAGGATTTGCATAGTTGGCAACCCCTTCCCCTTATCTTAAGCCGAGTGCAGTCTCTGGTTATCAGTCAACTAGTGGCTCCGGTAGCTCTACTCTTTGGTATTGCACTATCTTCTGAGGGCTACAGTCAGTACGGTTGCATTATCAAAATATTCGGATCCCTTAATCGCCCTTTGCTTATTACTTCTCAGTATTGGGTTTATCCCTCTTTGTTCCTATCGTAGTCTTGTCCTATTGCTCAGCTACAGCTACCCTCCGATCTTTGGCTGGCACCCTCCTACTTATCTAGCTTGGCTCTGTGCCTTTATCATGGCCTTGATTTAGAACTGGCATGGCTGCATGCGTGCTGGGAAAACTGTCTTATTCCTAGGAGATTTCAATCTACCCCCTCAATCTTGCCACCATGGTGGTGAGAGCAGGCATTTTTTCAGTGCAGGTTCTGGTAGCCACCAGGTCTCGCTCCTTATACTACACGTCTCTGTCATACTGGCTTTGTTGTATGGATCTTCTACTGGCCCTTGTCTCAACTCTTACTGCCAGGCTGTTAGCCCTCAATATTTGGTCCCTCATGTAGTGCTCATGCTTCTTGGTATATTCTCCCTTTTGTCAATTGGGTTTTGCATTTCTAGTAGGACTCGTGGTTTGTATTATTTGGTTTATAGATTTCTCACTGTCGTTTTAGGGCTTTTCCTTTGGGGTGTATATCTATAGAAGTTTATTAGGCCACTGTATTCAGCCCTCTTATTTCTTCTTTAGTTTTTACCCATAGTACCAGGTCTTTACTTTCTACCATATGTCAATGTAGTCAGATTAGTTGGCCAAGGTCAGAGGGTTTTAGCAGAAGAGATACAGGATGACTCTAGTCGGAAGTTTTTTATTTACATTGGCGATATAGATGAGGGGACTTTATACCTAGTTAGCTGCCAGCTTACCAAACAAATACAAATGAGAGATAAAACCAACATGAAAAAAATAACTGAGACTTGTAGTTAGTCATGAACTATTTCTCCTATTTTCCTTCTAATTAAAATTACTACTACAGCCAAATCATTATAGGAATCTTATCCCTGTACCCTCTTTTGATGATCTAGCTACCTTGGAGGGTAATACTCCTACCTCTTCTCTCCTCCATCTATTTCCCTTCTGATGGCTTGGGTACTTGCACATTCCAAAAATATCCAGATGCCTGGTCGTGGGCCTTGTCGCCGAAGCCTTAGAAGAGTTTATTGTGGAGGAAACCTTTAACCTGTATACTCTGACACAATATGCCCAACTGCAATCTGCTAAGGCTCCTCCTTAACCACTTCTGCATTTATTTCCTTCCTATTATTGGAAATAAAATGGGCTAGGGATTTAGCCACTCTGCGATATTTTAAATATGTCAACCTTTGAGTTATTTATAGAAATTGTAGAAACTCCAACATTGCTGGTTTAAGCCTTCTTCTACTATACAGTTGGATGAAATCCTGGTGCCTTAGCATCCGGATACTTGTGGAATGTCCAAGTATTTTTGTGCTCTCTTCTATGGATTCTGATAGTAACTCTCCCCCATCCTCCTTTCTCCAAACTTGCTTTGCTCTCCTTGCTTAGCTTGTCCTCAGTCAGCAACCCCTGTACCTCATCTGAAGCATCGCTCAGTTTCATGTTGTCGGTCCAGTAGTTGCCCTAGTTGCTTAGCTCTCTGATATTGCACTCTCTCCTAACTGCTAGGGTCGGTAAGCTTACCTTGTTGAATAACTGTGATCCCTTGGTGATTCTTTGCTTCTTACCTTTTACTGCTGGGCTATCCCTCCTTCTTCCCACTCTATTCTGATCCTATTGCTTGCTTACAGCCATCATATAATTAATAGCTCGCACCCTACTGCTCACCTAACCTAACTCCTTACCCTTATGATCGTCTTGACCACAGAAGTTGCATTGATGTATGAGTGCTAAGGAAACTATGATGTTCCTAGGGGATTTCAGCCTACTCCTTATCTTTCTGCCACTTAGCTGGTAGAATTTCCATCTTCTTTGGTCTGGGCTCTAGTGGCACTAGGTCTCACTTCTTACACCACATGTCTCCAACCCGCCGGCTTTGTTATATGAATCTCCCAAAGGTTCTTTCCTGGCCTATTGCTACTAGGCTATATACCCCAAACCCTATATTCGCTTATATTGTATTCCCCTCAGTTGGTATATCCACCCTTTTGTCAATAGGGTTTGGATTTCTAGCAGGTCTTGAAGTTTTCTTTATTTGGTTTATAGGTTTCTCACTGTATTCTTGGGCCTTTTCCTTTGGGGTTAATATGTCTGGAGATTATTGGTTAGTAGTGTTCTGGCCTGTTGTTTCATTTGTAGTTTTTACCCATAGTACTGGGCTTTGGTTTTCTCCAGTCAGTTCTGTGTAGTTCCTTGGTCAGGTAGGCTCAGAGAGTTTTAGCACTGGCTATATAAGATGAACTGTAGTTGTAGGTTTTTAGGAACATGGCTGTCATGGTTTGAAGAACCCCTTGTACCTAGTTAGTTGCCAGCTTAATCAACAAGTTCAATCAGAAAAAAAAACAAAAGAAAACAAAAAAGGCACTTGTATTTCGTTCTTCATGCAACCACTTAAGGACTTTCCCATATACTATATTAAGAGATACTTCTCTATACTATTCCCTCTTAATAATAAATCAGTATGAAGATAGCATTATACAATTGGTCTACAGGGTAGTTGGCTATTATATATAATGTGGGCAATAGCCTAAGAATCTCCTGTGATGCTATACATCTAATCGTTACCTATTCAATATCAGTTTCTCTCCGGAAAGTTACATGAATTCATATGGTCAGCCTTGTCATGTCTGCCAGGAATACTGTTTCCTCTGATAGGGCTGATAATTCTAGCTGTAGCATTGTTGGGCTTCCTGCCACTGATTGTCTTAAGAATTTGTCAAGTTCTTTCCCTATAATGCAAGTGTTAAGTCCTGCTCCTTCGATACTATTTTTCTCTTCTGTGAGTCTGTTGGTTAGATACTGTGACGTTAATATAACCAAATGTTTCTATTCCTGCCTCTCAAATAATTCTTACTGCTAGCAATTCTCTCTCTAATCATTAATACTAGGTTGTCCCTTATTTTCAATATGAAGTCTCTTCTCTGTGTTGCTATCTTGCACTAAAACCTTAGTATATGATAGTATCTTAAAACAGGTTGTCAGAGAAATAGTACCAATTATATTAAGATAATAAAGTATCAAATCATTACGTAATAGGCAGAAACAAAAAATATTGATACATCAAGATTTGTACGATAAAACGATAACAACTCCACCACCACTATAAATCTATTATCTCTACAACTACAACTACATAGCATAAACTGAAAATATTGGTAGATATATAATACATATAAATCAAGCTATATATTGAATTAGAAAACCAAAAAATCTATAGTTGGTATACCATCCGCTTATATCTAAGATAGCAGCAACACTACTTGGCATGGACTTCCACAATCTTTCCAGAAAGTCCCCTCAATATCCTGAGTCAAAAGCTGATTTAGAGCTACTAGTAGATATTTTCTAATAATATCTCAATCCTCCTTAGTCTTGTCAATGTTGGGAAAATGCTGGTGTAGCCTTTCCTTCTTTCTCTTCCAATACTACTCAATAGAATTTAGGTCAGGAGAATTGGGTGGCCATTCCACAACCTGTATATTGTTTTCCTCAAATCAAGCCATAGTCTCTCCTGCAGTATGTATCTTTACACTATCCTGCTCAAAGATAAGATCCCCAATTCCTTTCTCTACTTCCTGCCAGATATCAAATAAACCATCCCCTAAAACTCTAATATATACAAATCTATTCTCACTCTTCTCAAAAATATAAATCCAAGGACCCTTATTTTTACCTAAATACAACCTCAAACTATCAGCTTTATCCCTAGCCTCTTGCTTACCCCTTGAATAGAGTGTTTGTCCCACTTTTCTTCTGGTGTTCCAAATACCATAGACGATTAGGATTCTTATACTGTTCAACCAAGGATTCATCACTAAAGATAAATTCTTCAAAGTCTTCCTTTGTCCAATCCTTATACTTATTGTCCAAGCTAACCTCTTAACAGCATATTCATCCTTTAGAAGAGCTCTTTTCCTAGCTCTCCATTTCTTCATTTTGACTGAGGCCAAAGCTCTCTTAACTATTTGGAGAGAGGAATGTGATATAACACAATTGTATCATTCTGATAAAGTCTAGTGGTATGCCTTCATGGACTATCGGACTAGGCAGTAGTAGGTTCTGGAATGCATAATTTTAGGTCTCTCAAGTATAAGGTTTTTTACATCACTTCTCTTTTGGAAGCTATTATAGCAAGTTTGTATAGTACTCTTTGGACAGTTTAAGATCTCTCCAATTTCTTCCAACGAGATTTTCTCTTTTTTCTCAGAGTAACTATTTATCCTTTCTCATACTATGTAAGATTGCCTGGCTTGTGTGGAGGCATTGTGGTTGATAGATAATTGATCATAGAAGCTGGGTATTTTGAGATACTGCATAGTAACCACCAATCATACAGATTCTTTTGGCCTAGTACTTTACTTAGATGATTGCGTGATAAGCTATTTGCTTAGACGTCCCAAGCACCATACTTACTTGCTATTCCTACAACTCTAACCCTTGAAACTCATGTTCTTGAGTTACGCTTACTCATAACTCATAGTTAGTCATAGCATGAGATCTATCAGCTGACTCCTATGAGTCAACTGTGGGTCCTACAAAAGCCAATCATAACACTTATAATAAGTCATATATCTTAAAGGGGTCACTTCCAAAGGACTCCTGACTTCTACTGTGTGTCGTATATGAAAGATATTATATCACATGACATTGCAAGTGTGAATCATGAAATAATAAACTAAACATAACTGACCAATAATCTGCTAGTAAGATGTCATCTCAAACCAAGTCCTTCACTAGTCACCTTTTGTGATTTCTCTAGTATTAGAGATATCTTTTCTTATTTTATTTATATTGACATATCATACAAAGAGAGGTTTTTCTTTTTTTGGAATAACAACTATATATTTTGATTCTCCATATTTGGGAGTACTTTCTACCAAATTTACAAATCTTAAGCAGTATTATTTATGAATATAATTAAATGTTCATGTGATTTTCAAGTGGTCACTAAGGTAAACCTTTCCCACTTCCTAGTCTCATTCCCATCAATTACGCTAAGGCAAAGTAAGTAGAGTAAGGTAGCTACCACCACATCTAAGAGGGTGTTTGGCACATTAACAACTGTCCCGTAAACCTACTCAAACTGCAAATGCACCCTAAGTCACTGTTCTTACCTGAGCAATACTTGTCCCTATTTTAAATGAATTTGAGTTTCGTAAATTGGATACTTCCCTACTGGTATGTGGCAAGCCACACTCACTATTTATTTGCTTTCTCAGCATGGTTGTTATTGCTTTAGACAGTAGTTCAAAGAGTTTCTTATGCTTGTGGGCTCACTATGCTGGATGGGCGCTCTGTAGGGAATTACTTTGTATGGTATAATACTGTAAATATTCCCGTAAACAAACCCCACAACTTCTATAAGCTTCCCACAACGTCTCCTATTACCCATTTCCTCCCCGAAGTCATTGCTGCAATCTTCTGGCTCCGCGACATCTGAAGCGGATCGCCTACTGACCCCGTCCCGTGGGAATAGCCGCCTCCCTTCCCTTTTCAAGCGCATTACCCGCTGTGATGCACCAGGACATCCTTCTTTGTCCACCATGGAATCCCATGAGATGAGAATGCAGATATACATATCATGCCCTCTCTTGCCCTTTAGCTA
The DNA here is from genome assembly GCA_003070745.1 of Tuber borchii. Lineage (NCBI taxonomy): Eukaryota > Fungi > Ascomycota > Pezizomycetes > Pezizales > Tuberaceae > Tuber > Tuber borchii. The sequence continues at coordinate 57,050 of NESQ01000389.1, read as the reverse complement.
TGTTCTTTCATAGTTGGGTGAGGATTTATAGATTTCTGCTTCCAAGTTCCATAGAGTCCGGTTAGTGAGCGGGACGAAGTTTCTATTCTTGTCGAAAGGTAGAGTTTATAGCTCGCCTATCTTACCACATCATTGAATCCTTAATCTCTTAGTAAATTCCTATGATACAACCCTTTTTTTTCTCGTCTAGTTTTTTTTTCTCCCCTTTTTTTTCCTCCTTTCCTCTCCCCCAAATAATAGATAAACTGCATACAATGTTTTCGAAATATAGAAATGTGGTGTAAGATAGTGCCAAGATTCTTGAAGCGATTATCGAAAGCTAAGTGCCGTACCCATAATACAAGACCACTTACCATTGACGATATGGGGTAATAAATAGTACTAAAGCACGCCTAGCAGATACACGCTAGGCATATTTATGGAGTGTGGGAGAGCCTTGCATGGAAGCTTTCAGTACCACTCATTCCTCTCACTCGTCTAACGATCCATTTCATACCACAAAATATACCAGCAGGAAACAGCTAAGAACAGGCTATGACAGGCATTCAGAGACTACAAGACCCCAGGGTGGGAGTTGTGTCAGGGCCGCCGAACGGCAACTCGCCAACAGTATACTCCGCGAAATCAGTGGTAATACCTCCGGACGCTGTGGCTAAAGTCTACATAGCAATCATAGTGGAGAAAGCTGGATCTCCGACTTGCCGTGAGCGGGAAGTGTTATTGTCAGCCGTGAAAGATTACAGAGTGTCTTTAGTAATTTCATTTATTCTAGTGCTGAAAGGTTTGACGGACATGGTTTGTAGACATGTTTTTCCTTTATCATGACTATGGAAGTACGCAGGAAACATGAGGTCATACAGGGAGAAACCTCGATGAGTGTGGGAAACTATGGGACAATCTCTGGCACAATTATTTCCTTACACTCTATAGATACTTAAGTTGTGTTTAGTTTGTTGGAAGGATGGAGAGAGAGCAAAGCTTCTGATTAACCTCGGCCTCGAATCTAGCATTATTCGAGTTCGTGTACTTAGCTGATTTGCCATCTATTAGTTATCCTACAACATTATCTACTAGTGGATTGGAGGGGTGAGGAGTGAAAATCTTCTTTCTTTCTTTCTTTCTTTTATTTTATTTTATGTTATTTTATTTTTGGTAGGATGCGGCATGAAAAAGGGTTGAAATCAGTGTATTATATGCTAGGCTAGCACGTGAAATAAGCTGCGGGCCTAGTTAGTGCACGTGCTCTTGCTTCTTAAGACAGAGTTTCACATCTGGTATTGAGGTTGTGTTCCTACTAGATTCTTGCAGAGTGATACACTATGAGCGCAATTGCTAGCTACCCTAGTGTCAGAAGTATCAAAGAAGTGGAGGTCACCAAAGCGAATAGGATTGTAGAAGTCAAGACTATTTTGTATTGCAGTGGTCTCTCCAATAGAAGAAAAAGATCGCTTAGCAGAAAATGATTCTAGATATTATACAAGAGGGCAGCCTACAGGGGAAATGCCATGAGGCAGCTGGAAGCAAGCATGCTGACGACACGCAACCATAGCTTCCCACAGTTAACGCCCTGAATTTCTCAGCGACGGAAACCGACGGCGATCCCTTACAATCAGTTACCGTGGGGGACATCTACGGCGAGAAGGTTAGCTTCAACGCATCCATCACATTGTGTATGGTTGCGTTTAGAGCTGCGTGGATCGCTACCGCTGTTTCCTACCTACCGGTTAACTTGATGATTTCCCCCGTGTTTGCTTCACGAGCGACCCGCTTTCCTTCCCTTCCTTCCTTCCTTCCTTCCTTCCTTCCTTCCTTCCTTCCTTCCTTCCTTCCCTTCCTTCCTTCCTTCCTTCCTTCCTTCCTTCCTTCCTTCCTTCCTTCCTTCCTTCCTTCCTTCCCCCTTCCCTTCCCACTTTCTTCCCTCCATCCTTCGCCCTCCTCCTTCCCCAACACAAACCCACCTTCAATAAAATTACAACAATCCATTCCCCATCACCCCCACCGCACAAACAATATCTCGAGATGTCAACTGCCAGTGGGAATAACCAGCAGCAACCGGGGAATAACCAGCAGCAACCGGGGAATAACCAGCAGCAGCCTGGGAATAACCAGCAGCAGCCTGGGAATAACCAGCAGCAACATGGACCCCGCCAAAGTTTGTTACAAAGTTTTCATGTCTCCAAATAATCATCTCCATCGTAACTAATATTTTATCACCTATGTTGTAGAACCCGGATTCTGGAAGGCTTGGGGTAGGCATTTATTCGCCGGCTTCATTGCGCTACTGGTCATGGGGTGTGGCTTCCTTTACGATTATTTCGTAATCGGGCCCACTCGCCGCTCAACACAGGCTATGAATATCACCGACCTTCCGACCGTCAACATCTCGTACCCGTCCCCAATTAACATAAGCTACCCCTTTGCCAACATCACCTGCCTACCCACCAACTGCAGCTGCCCCATTGTTAACGTTTCTTGCCCCGCCACCATCGAAGTTACCTGCCCCCCCCCTCTGGTACCCCTCTCGCCCCCGCCGACCTCTTGAGCATAACGGAATCCGTGTTCCTAAAGGTTCTCGATAGGATTAGATCCGGTTCGGCAGATTTCTCTGAGACAACCACCCTGTCAAGCTCTCCCGAGTCCCCACTACCAACCCCTGTTCCGCCTACTCTTCTCCCCCGAGCCAACCCCTCCGAGACACAAGAACCGCTTCAGGACACTACCCAAGAAACAAGTCCTAATCAAAGCGGGGAAAAGGCACAGCCCCATCCCCTCTCCACCCCACACACCACTCCTAAGTTTTTCCTTACTCCTCCGATGTTGCTCCACGAGGATATCGTCGAGCAAGCCACAAAGTTAGCCGATCTACTCGCATCTCATCAAGTAAAATGTGGCTGCGGGTGGCGGCCAATCCCACCTGCTTATCAGCCAGAGCCGAGTAAGGCCGATATTTGGGTCTACCGGAGAGTGTTCGGAAATTGGCACTGGCAAAAATGTAGAGAAGAGGAAGGGATTATTATAGAGTGCAAGGATGCGGGCTATCAAGTGTGGTTTGAAGAAATCGGCTTCATGTCAGGGGGGTGAGGATGGAGCTGGGTTCAAAGAATGGTACTTTCGTACTATTCTCTTTTGTTTTTCTATAGATAACCTTTTTCATAGCATCATAATAAAAATTTCATCTCCCCTCCCTCGCCCAGTCACTTCATGAACAAACCTCTACCGAGCTTGATAAACAGAAACTCATAAATCCTCACTCGACTGGGAAAGAAAATAGCCAAAAAGGCAGGGGAGGGTATGACATGTGACCGCATTTCCATCTCTTGGGATTCTCCTCGTCGGCAATGGGTGATGCCCAAGTGCATCACAGCGAGTGCTGTATAGCGGTTATTTCCACGAAGCGGTACCTCCTAGGGTTTAAACCGTACTGGGGCTACCGCTTTGCAAAAATGTAGCAGTGCTACCATTCTCTGACGGCCACTCTTGGCAGCAATCGAGAGCGGTGTTTGGCAAAATTTATTCGGTTCGCCGGGGGTGACCTCTTCTCGCGCGAGTAGCATTTTCACCATTCCTGTATGTCCATTCCGAGCTGCATCGGAGAGTGGTGTTTGGCCGTTATTATCTGGCTTGTCAGAATTGACCTCTGCCTGTTCGAGCAGCATTTTAACCCCCCCCTTCATGTCCATTATAAGCGGGAAGCAAGAATGGCGTTACGCCGTATTCATCTGGCTTGTCCGGGTAGACTGCTTCCCGCCCAAGTCGTATTTTCACTACACCCCCATGTCCATTCCAGATAGCATGCGAGAGCGGTGTTTGGCCGTCATTCCCTGGCTTGTCGGAGTTGATCTTTCCTCGCCCAAGCACCGTTTTCACCACTCCCTTATGCCCATTCGGAGCAGCCCATTCAAGCCTCCGCGCCCCGAAAAATCCACTTCGTTGATATCACAACATTCCATCTCTATTACGCCAGCTGCAACCGTAACAATTCTGAAGAAATATGCGCACTAGAGTCCACTAAAAGGAGAGAGAGTATTAAAACACGAAAGAGGGAATGTTTTTACTCATGCCAAAAGTAGTCAGGTCAATATCTGGCCATAATTCCTCTTGAGTAGCTTCAGCGGAAGTGATCTCCCGCAGTCCGAGAGCTCCCTTTCCGCATGCACTCCCCAGTGTTCTAAACAATATTCCAGAAAAGGTGTGTTCTGAGCATCCCTAGAAGGATCGTTTGAAAGGGCTTTGACCTGCTGGGAATTCAGATAGGTCGGGTAGGCTTCGGCATTGCAGAGTGAGGGCTACCGAATGTGTCGGAACGAGCGGAAAGATACCCTGGAGAGTAAAGCGGATCAATCGCACAGCTCATGCCTCCTTATCCACAGCAATAAGTTCTTGACAGCAGCTCATCAATGTGGGCATGGGGTGTTGCCATGATCAAAATCCGTGGAGCCTCGCTGACCGCTAGGGCGTAGCAGAGCTCGCATGCTCGCAACCTCCGTTCGGTGTGGTTGATTCACATCAACGCTGCCATCCCAATTCTCAATTTGCCACCATCTTGCGCCTTTATCCGTTCGATCATCGCACCGTAAGCATCTCCCAGCTCTAATCCATTTGACATTTTGCTCAGACTTTTTCATCTTCGGGAGATAGTTGATTCGTATAAGATTGCATCAATATTCCAGGAGACCAGTAGAAACCTAGATGCATATCTATTAGCGAATTGTGTATGGCGGGATTCCTACTAGTGGCATTGCCCCTACGCACGTTTCTAACATAGTTTCGGGAATCTTCTCCAGAATGTGGGCCTCTAGCCTCTCATCCATGGCCTCTGGGGTTTCGTCCTCGCCCAATCTAAGACAAAGGTATTCTATAATATCATCTTTGCTTGGTCTCATCGACACAGTTATCACTCGTCCAGCGAGACGCTTTTTGATCTCAGCCAGGACATGAGGCCTTCCAGTGGTGAATATTCGTGTGTGCGGAGACGTTTAGATGACCTTCGGTAGCGAATTAAGGCGCTTGATTCGATGCATAGCCGCACATTCGTCCCTAACATCAATGCATACAAATGTACGAAGTGAGGACGTGATGGTCCGCAGCATCTTAACGATATCCGGAAGTCGCGGCCCCCGTCCACCAATGGACGTTTTCTGCTCATGAAAGGCCTAGGTTGCTCCCCCCGGAACCCCTTTCATTCAACTAACGACGTGTCCCAGTAAGGAACCTAGAATGTTGGCTGCAGACTGTTCCTTTCGCGGTGCGAATTCTAGGTAGAAACACGTAACAGCTGTTTTGCCCGCCAGACTGATCGCATAACTTGTCTACTACTAGCGAACTAACATCATGGCCTATTAACACGGACTCTCCCTCTTCTCTCCTGAGAGGATAATTCTCATTAGGGGGCTTGTAGGTAGCCATTTATGTGGTACGACACGTTTCTTCAGCATTCCATCAGTATTCCATGAAGTAGTATATCATTAACAACCCTGCCCAAACAGCGGAAGACCCCGCGCTTTTCCCCGGTAAGACTGAGCCTTCCTCTAGTCCTCAATAACACGACCAACCAGCCATACTCAGTAACTCCTCGTCTATTAGTGCAAGCACTGAGGAGAGGATGTTTCAATATACCATCAATAATAGCATCAACCTTTCGGATAATTCGAATTCCTCTAATGTACAGAATAGCTATGTTGTTGCCAATGATCAGGCTCAACCCCTAGCATAGTTTTCACCACTAGAGCCTAAGCTACAGCATGGACATCCAAGAGCGCATGATAATTTTAGAGAATGGTTTTTACAGACTAAGGAATTTAGAGGGTGGCATGGCGGGAGTGGTAGAGGTGAGGACAATAACGCAGTTGTGTTTTATTACGGAGGTCCAGGGGGTGGCAAGACATTTATTAGGTAACGAGAATTGCCAGTTTCTTTTTTTACTTTGCGGCCTGGCAGGGCAGTCTGCCACGGGTATTCCGGGTTCCTTGTTGAAACCGGTCGTTGGCGGGATGGAAAAGATTCTAGGGGAAATATCGCCAACTTTTCCACAGCAGAGAAAAATAACTTGTAGGCGAAGGCTGCGACTTCTAGATATCGTAAAGGTTTTACAGATCACGTCCCTACGCACATTCGAATATATAGACGCTCTTGACGAGTCTACGGCGGTGGATCGGGTCAGCGCTGCCGATTCGCTGAAACAAACCCTCTAGAAGTCACCGCGCACACAAATATTCATTGTTGGAAGATTTCATATTCTGGCTGAGATCGAAGGCGTCTTTCTGGGCTAGTAACTAGTGTATCTCTAAGCCCTAGCAAAGACGATAGCATCAAATACATTTGCGGAGGACTGGAAGAGGATGTAATGCCTGATGCTATGGATGAGAGTTTAAAGGAAGAATTTTAGAGAAGGTTCCCGAAAAATATGCCGGAAATGAACGTAGGCAATAATACTGGAGACCCCGTCCCAGACTATTCGCTAACAGATATGCATCTAGGTTTCTATTGGCCCCCAAAATATCGAGGCAATCTTACACGAATCAACAATCTCTCGAAGACGAGAAAGGCTACACAAAATGGCAAGTGGTTTGGAAGTGGGAAATGTTTACCGTGCGACGATCGAGCAGGACAAGGCGCAAGGCCGGGGCAAATAGAGACTTGGGGGTGGTAGCGTTGATGTGAATCAGTCATGCGAACAGTCGCTACAAGTGGATGAGCTCTGCCAGGCCCAAACAGTCAGGCTAAGCTCCAAGGATTTCGACGTTGGTAACTTAATGGGTTCTATGGCATCCGAAAAATGAAAAAAAAATCAATCACTGTTTGTTTTTTTAGATAGAACGAACAATACAAATTTTTCTCCCGTTTTTTTCGGACATTTACCCCCTTTGCTCTTTCTCTACGAAATAATAATACGTTTAGCGATAATTTTATTTATCTTAATCATAATTTTCCCCCTAGAGCTCTTTTTTTCGGTTCCTCCCACCAACACTTATATCTTACCCCGGTGTCTACTGTCTCTGAATTGCCTCCTCCCTACTCAATTCATAGAGAGCTGGGGTGCTTTCGCCCACATTGATGGAGTTTTGTAGGGTGCTAGGAGCTAGTGAAATCGGGGGGGCAGGTTTGCCGGGAAAGGCAACCGAGCCAGAAAAGGATGCCGAGAGTGTCGGACGTGACATGATGGAATGAATCTCGGGTCGGTGCGGTGCAATCGCGGCTGTGGTAGAGATAACTTGGAAATATGGCCAATTGTACTAGTACCTGCAAGCCTTTCTCGGAGTTCCCCAGGCTACTTGGCCAAGATTTTGGAAGATACGTAGTAATGTACCAGCTGAACCAGCTCAACTAAGATGAAGGACACAGGAGCAGGAACTATATAGGTATGATCAGGTGTAAATTTCTCACGGTGCAGCTATCTCATAACACCAAGTCTCCTAGAATATCCCTTGCTTGCACCAGGATCTTGAGAAAGTCACGAATGTAGCCGAACACAATACACTAAATAATTTTCAACCAAACCGCGATAAACGCCGAAGATTTCCCGAGGTTTGTTAAGGTATCCTCTAATGTTTCCTTCCGAAGAGTACATAAACGCTAGTGGCTTTCCCGGCAGCGGCACGAAACAGGGAAGTTTCTTGTGTTTTTTGATAGGCCGGTTAGCTTCTTAGCGAGCACTAACTTATAGTAGGATTTGAGTTTGGCCCACCGCGATAAAGATAGCATTGGTGTTCTCATAACCCTTTCCGCCTCAAGCACAAGCCCACAATTAACCCTATCGTAATCGCCTCTCGGAGTTTAGACTTTAGGAGCAAAAATTAAATTAGGAAATTCGAAGTATGTATTGTACGACTAATTGCTACTAAACATCAAGAAATCACAAAGCAACACATAAAAGAGCGAGCATGGTATCCACCGTTACCTTCTCCAATCCCCACCATTCTACCGTTCATGAATCCACCATGTCCTTCAACATAGCCTCACTATACCTCTCATCGTCCGCAATCTTCCCCACCACTTGCCCATGTGCATTGATTCTCCCGTCAACATCTGCCTCGGTCCAGACCTCCGATTTTGTGCTGACAAGACTAGAATCGTAGAACGGTAAAGTGCTAAAGTCCTCTTCCGAGTATGCAGCGATCTTGCTCAGCACCACCTTTAGTATTGTTCCCCCGGCAGGCTTCAAGGCTTTCTTCGTAGTAGCACACTCCTTCATTATTCGCCCTTTGAGTTTCTTTGCTTCGACGTCGTCAAAAATGGCTCTCAGCCCGGTTTCCAGTCTAGCAAGGACCTGTGTTCGGAGGTGTGTTCGGCGGTTGCCCAGGCGAATAACCTTTTGTCCCATCCATTGAGACACGCCGATTGGTACTATTCCTGCCACAAGGACACCGAGGGTTTCAACGAGGAAATCGAGGTCACTGGCTGCTGTGCCTTCGATTTTAGAGGGGTTAGGGATAAGTGAAAAGAAGTAATCCACCTTTTCCAGCTGCTTCAGGATGTCAGTTGTGGGGATAACGTCCGGCCACGGGGCGCTAGCGGAGAACTGAGAAATTTCAAGTTCAAGCTCGTACATTATCGAAAGGCAGATGGCCTTATAAATCTAAGAATTCATCAGTAAAGGTATTTAATATTAAAAATTAATGATGAGATTCACTCTTGCGTTGCTAGACATTCCCCCGGCCACGTTCACCACCGGTGTTTTCTCCACACCTTGCGGCTCCACCTCAGCCGCAAGAGTTCCTCCGACATAGTTCCAAAACAGTCTGGCGCGTTTCCTGAATGGTAATGCAGCGATTAAGAGATAGCTGTTGAGCTCTGATGGTCGTGCGTCCTCGATACCCCACCGACCAAAAGCGGTCACAATCCGTGTGCTCAGTGATAATCCATGACGGATGAATATCTTCCCTGCGACATTCTTCGTTGAGCCTTCCAGACTCGGTGATACCGCAAATCTTCGCATTGGCAAATTTTTGTTCAACAGTTGGACTACCCCCTTAGCATCACTGTTCAACGCTGATTGCGGCTTTTTGAACAATTTCCCTTTGGAAGGTATCCACATATTCTCCGGCCCTTCACCCTTTACCTTGGCAACCACTCCCTTCTTCGTTGTTTCCCCAGGGCGCTGATCTGGTGTCCCGTCAAACGGCCTCGTGGGAAAGAGGACTGAGTTGGTCCAGGTTGGGTTACTCGCCGCCGCTTCCGGGAAAAGGAACTGTGTCCCGCCAGTAGCCAGGTAAGACACAACCTGGGGATCCAAGAGATCAAAGGCAGTCCTCATCCCACGCTGGAAGTATTCGAAAGGATTCGCTAGAACAACAATCGACTTGCCCATGTAGTTATAGAAAACGTGGTCGGCGTTCGCGGGGATGGTGCAGTTTGGATCTCGGAAATTTCCGTAGACACTCATATTCCAAATGTCAAGTTGAAGACCTAAATCAGCAACGAGCCCACATATCTGATGAATAACCTCCCGTTTGGTGTCGGCATTGACAACGAGCAAGTAATCGGCCGCCGGGTTGTAAGTATACTTTGCAGAAATCTGCATATCAAGTGGGTAGTGCATGACCGAACGCATAGGAAAATGCGCGGATTCTAGTGGCGAATATCGACCTTCGTTATTCCCCGGCTCTGATAGTACAAGTTCAAGTGTCATCGATCCTGTTGAATAAGGTTCAGCCTGATCTGATACTTTGAACGTTTGCCGAATAGTGACCGCTGTTCCGGGATCCAGAGTATCCAAAAGGTCCAAGCCCCGTGCGTCTCCCATATTTGATTCATCGACGAAGGTAAATACCCGCGCACCCCCGTTCTCGGAGAGACACGTACCAGCACTCCGTCCGAGGGAGCCGCGAATTCCGTATGATTTGGTGCTAACATTTTTCAACTAGGTATGCAAACATTAGCTCTTTGTATGGAAGGACACGTCGGAAAAAGCAAGAACATACCATCCATGAAAACGTCACGTTACTGCCCCGCTCAACTGAGTTAAGAAATCTCGGTGCTTCAAGCTCTAATGGATATGAAATATTGATGGTAGTGGAACCACAAAAGTCGGGAAGCACTCGATCAATCCCAGGCATAACACCGATCAACTTCATCTCGTCTGTCGCAGAAAACTTTACTCCCATTTGGCGTGCGGAGCGTTCCTGCTGAATAAAGGCGCGCAGAACGCCGGGAACCTCAACAGTCTCGCCTGGTTGTATGCCAACCGGAAGGTAGACTGGCTCAGGTATTGGATCAAGCCACATACTTCCATGGATGAGCACCGGAATCTTGGAGTGTGTTGGAGTGTGCATACCACCGGTATTTTGGACATAGATATTCCGAACTAGAATATGCTCTCCCGGCTCGTTGATTCCGTCGCCATTCTCGTCAACCACCTCAAAGCCAACTACCACAATATTATACCGACTTGGATATATTGCTTCAGTGCCGTCGAGGTTTGAAATGTGAATGTGCGCAGCTCCACGAACACCTCCGGCACCTCCGCGAAGATATGAATGCGGTCGGGATCCAGGCGGGCCTTGATTCCCCTTATTCCCCGGTGGGCGTGTATGCCGCGTATATCTGCTTTGGCGGTTATGTCTACCACAAGTACAATAACTTCCGCCACAGCACGCATAATAGTACCCCTCGAACTCCTCCCTAGAAATTTGTCTTGTTAGCCTAGAAACCTCCGAGCGCTCATTATAGCACGTACCAAGTGCAACCAACACCACCATCACCACCCTCTCCTCCATCCCCGGGATTCCCATGGACCCCACTGTTGCCCCCTTTACCTCCACTGATATCCCAATCGAGAGCAAGAAGGAGATTTGTGTCCTGCTCGTTCACTCTTACGAATACACTTCCTCCGTTTCCCCCATCAGCCCCATCAGTCCCGTACCCCCCACTAGATTTCATTAATTATTAGAAATCAACTATCCATTACAAGAAATTATTTGTGGGGCAATAGTCAACTCACTCTCCGCCCTTTTGTCCTGGTCCTCCATTCTATCGCCGACTCGGTTAGAGAACAAGAGAGATTGGCTTGGTCGGGCGACTTTAAACTTACAGTGGCATCGCGATGTTTTGTGGCATCCTGTCCCCTCGCTCCTTTGCCGCCATCCTGCCCATCTTCACCCTGTCCTCCATCGCCTCCGTCACCTCCTTTTGCGGACAAATACAAAGTCTTGTCCGTTGAAATCTCCCAACGCGTTCCAGCCCACGCTCCGACTCCTTCAGCGTGGACTCCATGGGGTTCTGATGGTGAGGGAGTCAATTCTAAAGCAACGCTCCCCGCATTGGTTCCTGGTGTCGCCGAACAAGAGGAACGTCCGTTTTGACCAACATGTCCCGGAGGAGCTTTCCACAGCTAATTAGCATAATCATAACCATGTTACCATAGGGAGAGCCGGAATTAACCAATGCGATTGCGATGACCATATGTCTGATATCCAGGCTCTCCAGCCTGCCCGTCGACCGACACAAGGATTTTCTCTCCGTATAACATCTTTCTTAAGCTCCTCTATACAGGCGATCTCTGTATAAACACTAGCAATTGGCTCGAATTTCTTCCTCCAAAAACAAAATCCTCTTTTAAACGAATGAATGGAAAAATAGTGAGGGTACGGGCAAAGAGAGACTGGGGCCCCGCAAAACTAGATGCAGAATCCTACTTATAATGAGTGGCGATCAGGAGACTGGTTCAGAAGCCAAATCTGGCGTATCAAATTAACGTATTGGTCAAGAGGCACTATGGCTTGAGGATAAGCCAGGATCTTTGACCTACATGACTTTTGCTTTTTCTTAAACAAACACACTCACGCCCTTCAGCTTGCCTGTTCGGATCTCTCCGGTTCTACCGAGCAAGCAGAGCCTCAGCAACGCCATGAATATATGGTGTTCGAGGTTGGGGGAGGGAGGCCCGGCCTCCTCTTCGGCCTGGCGTTCTTTTATATTTCGGGTATCCCGTAGAAATAATCCCTCCTACCGCACCTCCCCTCACTACGGCATCAGTAATAATCATGGCCATAGGAAATCAAGTCCAAGTCTCTTCACCTCCGATCAACCCTCCTCCTCAGGTCAGAAGTCCACCTCCCCAAACTGTCCTCCCCTCTCCGGTGGGGAACCCTCAGCACTATGGCCAAACCCAAGCCCCAAATGTTGTTCTTCCCATGGCACCGAGTCTCCAACAGCCGCCGTCCTACTCTCAAGACCAGGCCATGAAAACTAGCCCCAATATACAAGTGCTTCTCCAGCCAACAGGCCCCGCGGACTTGGAAGCATATCATGCTATTGCCACTGGGGAAGCTCCACCGCGGGCGCCAGAGTCAATATTTGTCCAAAACCTCTATCGCACTACCCAGAATAATGTCTTTCCAGTGGCCGAGCGTATGTCGCTTGGTGTTTCCTCCAATTCGCCGTACTACGCCTTAGTAGCGACTCCGGCAACCAATAGCACTGACGAGGTCAACAAACTAACTCTGACACGCCGGCACCCAACTCGGGGTTCCTGGAGTGATGCCTGTACCGCAGAAATTCAACCACGATTGGTTCTCCAAGCCGGTGTGACCCTCGTGGCGATCATTCAAATGCGAGGGCAAAACTTCACGAGCAATGCCGGGCAAGATAGGATCGCTGACAGATTCGACCTAACATGGAATGGCGATCGTGGAGCATTCGCAATATGGCGAAACGATGGGCAAAATGTCACTATGATATTTGAGGTTGTAAGCGAAGGATTTACATCCCTAGATACCTACCCCACAGCCGGTCTACTAAGGGCAAGTTTTCAATCACAATTGTAACGCACGTATCTCATTCTAACAAAATTATAGGCGATTCCCCAAGACTACCCAGCATCACAAGAGTTGGGGGTTCTCAATTTTACGGCAGGTAGCGGACAATTGATCATCTCGCATCCAACCGGTTATGCTTTCAGCGATGTTATAGCAGCCGCAGTCCTCACTGTCGCCACGGTGGAAACCCGCAAATCAAAAATGATACAAGCAGCCCCCCAACAGCAGCAGCAGCAGCAACAGCAGCAACAAAACGGTGGCGGTAGCTATGCGGATCAGTGGCAGTTCAAACCTGGGTTTGCGCAAACCAAAGAGACGGACGAGTGGTGGTGGGTGGCGCTAGTGGTGTTGGGTTGGGCCTTGTATATCCTGCTGTGGATAACCATTATCGCAACGATTTTGTTCTTCGAGTTTATGGTTGCTTTCTTCGCGATATGTGGGAGTTATTATTATTATTAGTTTCTTTTGACGCTCATGTACTAGTATTCCTTAAGTCTCATATAATGCTTTTTGTAAAAAGAATCCAGGCTTGAATGATACATTGGCGGTGTGTGTTATCTCCAAACTGCTGAAACTGTGAAACGGTGGAGAATTTTGTGCCGCGCGGGTCAGCACCTGAGACACAAGCTGGGAAGCAACTTTTAGCCCATCGCCATACGATACCGGAAGCGTGCAAACTTCAGGCCATAGTTGACATCAGACACACTCATGTACCATCTTACCTACGCTCGTCATTTGTTCCCTCGCTTTTAGTTAGCGAATATATTATATCGAAATCGTTACCGGTATAAGGAATGTTGAGGTGGTGCTCTACCGGTAGCCATCTCTTGCCCTACACACTCGAGAGAGGCACCACCATCTCCTCCCAGGTAGTCCTACGGAGGTATAGCCCATAAGTATTGTATGTTACACAGGCACCTCACGCATAACCCTCTACCTGTGTAACATACAATACTTATGGGCTGTACCTCCGTAGAGATAATATCGGTAGCCTCCTTTTTCTTTTTTCTTTTTTCCAATCTCCTGGCCCCCTCCTTCCTCTCCGGCAGTCCCCGGAGAGAGAGGAGTGATCGCCTATGAAGAAACAGTGGCTGACCTCCGTGTTACTACATTGGATTTAAAAGAGGCTGTGGTTACACTGCATAAGTGCGGTCTCATCTCCACATTATCTACACTCGCACCCCGCTATCCCGGATGGCCAGATTTCTGAAATTTCATCCGGGACAACGGGGTATCCGGAACAACAGAGAGAGAGAGTTCATATTCGTTGAAGGTTTAACTTAATTCTTACAGGAGCTTTATCTTAACAAGTTTTCATAGGCAGCATTAACACTTCTGGTTTTCCATCTTGTAGGCACACAAGTTGCATGTTCTTCTTCCTCCTCCGCAGTACTACTAGTATCAGGATACCTCAACTCCATGTCCATATCCCAGTTCAGCACCGGCCCAGCAAGACCTATTCCAATTTCTTTTCCCTTTCCCTTTCCTGTAAGCCTTGTCGGCTTACTCATTATTTACACATGACCCCGCCATTTTCCCTCTTTCATCCTAGCTTTACTAAGAGTATCCTCGGTATCCGGTTCAGCGGACCAAGATTCTATAGGAACAAGGGTTGAGATATTCCAAAGTCTCATACGAATCCGAACACCCTTTCTTCCGGTTCAACAGGTCAAGTTTAGTGAGAAAAGGCAGCTGCCAGCAATTGTCTCCGGTTCAGCGGGGTATCCGGTTCAACGCGATCCGGGATAGCGGGGTGTGAGTGTACTGATGAACGAAGTTTGCCCCGCTTGCGACGTTACACCAAGCTATTTATTGGTCGCTCTTCGGCGACAGGCTGGGGAAAGTCCCGTCTAGGATACCGTCCCTTATCTCCTCCAGGATGGAATAGAAGCATTTACTACCACTGTGCCGGTAGGTAGGAAGTTTCGACTAGCTCCTTTGCCCTCTCCTATGCTTTCTTCGGGATGGGTCAGGTTACCGGTAATTCCAACTACACTCTCGTATCTTGTGCAGTGACTCTTGTGGGAGCTGCAATTTCGTGAAGATAGAGATTATCCACTACTGGTAGGTATGATACAGGGGGGTGTCTAAATTCCCAAAACCTCTCGTCGGTCGAAAATAGGGGTATGGCGTTCTTGCTGTCCCCCTCATAGCACGAGGAGCGCCATCGAAGAATTTTCGCGAGCCTGTTGCTATTTGTATGATGTCGCTAGCCCTTCGTTAGAGAGAGAGAGAAGTACCGTAGGGCTTGCAGCGATTCCAACCCCATGATTGAGGATTGGTTGCTTTTTCTAAGTAGATACGAGCATCGTGTGACGGAGGCTTTCCCAGAGTATGATACCCACATCATGCACTCGAGTAATTCCAAAGGCAAATCACACAGCTGAGAGCCTAAAGCGCAAGATAGGGCAGTTCTAGACCAGAAACCAAGATCCCCCCCACAGTCCAGTTCGGCGCACGGTGCTTTATCCAAGATCGAATACAAGATCACATGTCCGTGGCCTTGATCTTGGGCAGGGAAAGGCCCATGCTGCCAGGCAACAAACCCCATACAGATAGACACTTCTCAGTTCAGGGATGAAATAAACACGACTGCCCATTGAGGTTCGAATTCTGTAGTCTGAAATTACTACCAAACCAAAAAGCGACGATCTCCAGCCATCGCGCCTAACAGGCTTGAGAGTTATTATCGCTTGGCAGTGCAGAATAGTAAAATTTGTGCCCGGGCGAGCTAAGACCTAATCTGCTTCCTTTGCAAGTTAAAAGGCTTCCGGACGCGCTTGTGCCCAGGTAGTACTATAATAATAATGAATGTAAAGCGTTGGGAGAATTTTAAATGCCCAAGAAAGGGAGCTGGCATTCCCGGCAAATTCCAGAGTTCAGCTTAAATCGTTCCAGAATACCGTATTTACTGAAATAATTGAACCGCACGCTAGGACGTTGGAGTTGCCTTTGTTGGTAAGGTCTGGCGATTTTTCTTTTTTTCTGTCTGAGGCCCAAGCTGAGGGGGTCAGTTTTGGCTGTGTGCTCGCCCCCCTATCCAAGAGAGGGAATTTTGGACGTCTTCGTGTGCGGTTCAATTATTCCAGTAAATACGGTAGGCTTGCTGCGCTAGGCGACCGTCCAAGTACCTAGACTGAGCTTTTTTTCGTGCCAGAGAGGTATTATTCTACTAGTTGGCTGCCCTATCTTGAAAACATGAAAACATCACCCCTGGGGGACTTGTACTCGAGTACAGTAAGAATTTTACTAGGACAGCATTCAACTCTGCTCAAAACCATGTGGGATTTTAAGTGGAGGGTACTAAGACACTCAAGAAGATGAACCTCAAGCTAAGTCAAGTCCGGAGTTCCCCACTTTGGGTATGGAGGGAAATTATTCAAAGGGAACTGATTTTCAGTCCCCCCGGAGACAGATAAGAAGAATATTGAACACCTCACAAGGGGAGGCGGATCCAGTGTCCAAGTGTGGGGTTCAATTAAAGTATTGCGGTTCTTGTGGTACTGGGGTGCTCGAGTACCGACGCTACAGCCCCGGTACCATACAACCATAAATTCGCCAAACTATATATCTGCCATGCATACCACAAGTTCTCGAGTACAGTACTGTCCCGCGGATATTTCCCCGGAGTCCCCCTAATCCGGGCATGGACACTAAAGTACAGTACTCTGTGAGCGTTGCTTCTCAGAACTGGGCGCAAGGATTGTCATACCCTGATTAGTCACTACCAATGAACAAGACCACTAACCCCATACTGTAGCGAGTTTGGTGTTTATGCGACACTGTGATGTGTTGGCAATTAATAGTGGGCGCAGAGTACAGAAAAAAAGAACGAAAAAAGCCTGGGTTGTCCCTAAGCGGGGACCAATACTCGTACACGGCAACACCCAGAACATCACTAGAGCCCCAACACTCTCCCATGGCCTTAACAATAAGCAAACCAAAACTTCCAATTCATAAAAATAAATAGGGAAAGAAATAACAGCCCCATAACTTGGATACTGATATACAACTTGAATACTAATATTCTAACCCTAGCAATTGTTATCGCCATCGGAAATTAAATACCGTGCCATTGTATGAGGACCGTTCTGGTTGCCATGCAGTTTAGGGGTAATCCAGACTTTTTTTTTCGGCTACCGTAAACTCTCGTTAAATCCACCATCGGGGATCTCAACAGAAATCACAGTCTAAACCGCAAATAGGCTTAGTAGGGCATGTTAACAAAATTGCGAATACCAGTTAATGAGATCCAATGGCTCATCATAAATAAGCTATACCGCGTCTGGAAAACGCTATTCCTTCGGGGGGCGTTTTGTCTCTGATCGGGGGGATCCGAGGCCGATGGGCGATGGTGGATTTAACGAGAGTTTACGGTATGATACCAAACCTTAAATAGCTTCCGACCTATCTGAGTTTAGTATCCCCCATCGCGAATTTCTCTGTCTCAGACAGCCCAAGGGGATACAAGGGAACATACCGGTACGATACCACACACATCAACCCCCGACCCCATTCCGAAAAGAAAACCCTTGTACCACGGTACACATGAACGCCCTCGAGCAACAAGTATCATACCAGTACCAACTCAAGCCCAGAAACCCAATGCGCACCGCCTCTCAGCCGCACAAGCCAGCCTCGCTAAAACCTAAAAACCCCAGATACCGCCGCGCCGGAAACTACCTTGCTCAAACACGAGTGCTAGAGGGATGGAGTGGAATCAGGAAGAAAAAGCAAAGGAAGGAATGTGACCAGAGTGTGAGGCTTAACCCCTTTTCCAGAGCATTTGCGGGATGGGGTGAATTGAGAGGGTAGACCAAAGAGGTTTTGGCGATCAGGAGGACACCGGTATATGACATCGCGGAAGACGAAAAGGATAGCGATCAAAGACTAACACGATGCTTAATGCGACAACTTCTTACAAGGGTCCAGGATTTAGTCATGGTACACCACTGAGCTACTATTTACCCGCTGTAGTACACCAATACTTATAGCTGTAAATTCTAAAGAAAATAAATTCATAGGATAGCTAATAGTAAAAAACCCAAAAACAGAGGGATGAATTGCATAAAACACAGTTGCCTAATTTCTCTTAAAATACCAAATCCTTTCACAAAAATACAAGTAAATATTCCAATATTCTCCCATCTATTCCCCTTGCAGTATGGAAAGCTAGGAAAACAAAATATTAAACTATTCAAAAACAATAAATAAAAACTGTGGATTGGCAAAGAAAACAATAAATAATTGGATACAGAAAGCATCAATAGAGCAGGAAAGAAAAATAACCTAAACAGAAAATAAAAAATTCATAACTCATAATTCATAATCCATGATAGATAATAATAATAAATAATCAAGATAAAAAGGAAAAAGAGAAAGGAAAAGTTATCTTAAAATCATGTATAGCTCCTTTGGACAGACAGGACTGCAGCAACCTGTTCGAACATACTCAACTTGAAGAGAAGAAAGTGTAAATCATCTTCGTCAATTATCGATCCAAATCATGCATTTAAACTTGTGCACAGCTGTAAACCCCAAGAGCCTTCAAAGGATCTTTAGGGTTTACCTTATTCCAAACATGGCATATCATGTCCTATTTGTCACTATTCACTCACAGTATCGATAAACCCATCATTTCACTCCGGTACTAGCTAGAGTTGAAAATAGGCACCTCCGAGTGATTCATTGTTGCATCATGAGACATCACCCTCGCAGTTCCCGTGCGTCCCCCACCGTCCCCCACCGTCCCCCGCGGTCCTTCACGATCCCCGGCCGTCCTCAATCGTCCCCGGCCGTCCCCCACCGTTCATCCCCCTGCCCTGCCCTAACCCTCACCCCTCAAATTTACTGGTAGATAGAACCATAAGCGGTGATTAACGTCCTAATCCCCCACTCCCAACCCACCTTCAAACATCCCAGCCTGGGAGTTGAAAGACTCCCTCGAGCTTTTCCTTTATACATTCACATAGCAATTAGGAATGAGCTCTACGATTGCTACGTAGAATTTGGCCACACCGTCCAGAGGTGTTTGCCGCCGATCCCCCGGGGCATGCTGCTGGAGGGTTTAGCTATTCAGCGGTGTTACTGCGGTTTCTGCCTAGGAGCCTTGTAGCCCATGATTCCCTCCAATAGCCTATTCTTGGTGATTTCCCCGCCAGTGTGGTTCACGCTATGAAATCGATCATGGAGTGGATGAGACTAATAAACGGCGTGAAAAGCCTCCGCATGGCAGGTCCCCCACCCACCATATTAATGCCTATAGTGGAGGCGGCCAGCATATATCCGCTAAATACATTATCATATCATTGATTACGCCATACCATTTATGGCAACCAGACTTATATTGTTAGCACAGTCTTTATTTAGTTTTCGACAATCGCCCCGGGAGTCCTCGTACTATCGTATACCAGAATTCTCTATTTAAAAAACACTATAATATGCAGTTTAACTGCCGCTCAGGTGGAGAGGAGGAAGGAAAAGAAAAAAAAACTAGGCAAAAAAGATAATTTATAGAGAGAATAATTAAATAAGACGGTGAGATCTGCTATAAACTCGGTCTTCCAACAACAATAGAAAGTTTCACCCCCCCTCCCCCCCACGCACCAAACCCTACGGAACTTTGTAACTAGAAACTCATATTTCCCCACCCTAACGCGAAAGAAAATAGCCAAAAGAGCGCAGGGGGATATGAGATATCCGCATCTCATAGGATTCCCCTCATTGACAGAAGATGATGTCAAGTGCATCACAGCGAGCAACATGAGCGGAAAGGGATGGGGCGGCGGTTATTTCCACGAGGCGGCGCCTCCTAGGGCTGAAGTCGTAATGGGGGTTACCGCTTTGTGCGACTGTAGTAGCGCTACCACCCTCTAATATCCGTTCTGAGCTGGATACGAGAGCGGTGTTCGGCCGTGATTATTTGGCTGGTTGGGATTGACCTCCCCCGACTGAGTCGTATTTTTACCACCCTTCATGCCCAAAACAAGCGGCACGCAAGAGCGGTGTTTAGTCATCGTTATTTGACTTGCCTGGGTTCACTTCTGGCCGCCCGAGTAGTATTTTCACCGCTCCCCCGCAACCATTCCAAGCTGCCCAGGCAAGTGGTGTACAACCCCAAAAATCTCCTTCATTTATATTGTAATATTCCATCTCGATCAAAGTAGCTCCGCTGAACGGATGAAAGGCAACACTATTGCGAGCGGGGCGGGAGGGTAACGTTCAGAACGGGGTAGCTAAGGTTGGCGGGGGGCGGGTGATAATGGGGGCGGGAAAGGTAACCGTGACGTTCGGAACAGGGCAGCTCAGAGTGGCGGGGGGCAGCTGATGTTCAAGGGGAACGGATAGTAGATGTTCAGGGTCGAGAGGTGGGTGATATTAACGGCCTGAGGGAGACGCGAGAAGGGGCGATTTTGTAGTTATCGTAAATAAACCCTGCCGCCATTGCCGAGTGAGGTCTACTGAATATATCAGGATGAGAGGAGAGATACTCCTGGAGAGTGAAGTGGATCAATGGCACAGTTAATGCCTCCTTATCCACAGTAACAAGCGCTTGACAGCAACTCAACAATGTCGGTATCGAGGAGATGTTGCCAACATCGAAATCAGTGGAGCCTAGCTCGACTGCAAGGGCGTGGTAGAGCTCATCCGCTTGCAGAGGTCGTTCTTCATGACTGATCCACATCGGAGTCATCCCGAGTCCCAGCCTGCTGACGCAAACGATCGAACACCACTCGGGTGTGCCCCCACCTCGTACTTTCATCCGCTCGATCGTCGTACCGTAAACATCCTCCAATCCCAATCCATCCATCATTTTGCTTAGCTTCTCCCGTCTCCGGGAGATTGTCGATTCGCGCAAGATCGCACTTATATTTAAGGAAACTACGGTAGTAGAAACCTAAATGAATATCAATAAGCGGATTGTGCGCGGAGGGATTCCCAGTACCATTATCTCTACTTACATTTCAGACATCGTTTCGGGAATCTTCTTGAGAATCTCTGCCTCTGGCCTCTCGTCCATGGCGTCTAGGATTTTGTCCTCGTCTAGTCTAAGACGAAGATATTTGCTGATATCATCTTCGCTGGCACCTACAGATATACTCATCACTCGCCCAGCAAGACGCTTCTCGATCCCAGTCCAAACGTGAGGCCTTTCAATGATGAATATTCGTACGCGGCGATGTTTGGGGGACGTGTTGTAGCGAATTAAGGATCCCGACTCGATGTGCTATGAGGCAGCACATACCCTTTCTTGAACATTGTTTAGTATACTGGGGAGCGTGTGCGAAAAAGCAGCTCTCGGACTGTGGGAGATCACTGGTGCTAGAGCTACTCAAAGATACCGGTGACCGCTGTCGAGATTAGGGAGGCCTATATGGCCGCGAATCCGAGTTCTAAACAATATGAGATGACCACATTAGGGTCGACACGGATGTCTGGAGAGTTTAAAAAGGGTTTGAACAAACCTTGTTCGGCCATCTCGACTTGTTCGGCCATCTCGAGATATTATTGATGGGGTAGGAGTGATGGAGAAAGGTTTATTAGAGTTTTCTTTAAGGGCGGGATTGTATTGGGGAAGGAAGAGGGAGAAGGAGGGAGGCGGAAAGACTGACAGATCTCGCCAACCGCTAAATCCTACAGGCGCCGGTCGTTTGCTTTAAAAAAATAAAAAAATCGATAGTGATAGTAATTACAAATTCATACCCATTAAAATATAATCCCAACCATCGATACCGGTAGACCTGTTTTCTCGATTGAGGACTATATATCGGCACCCCAAATAATGATAGGACTCCAGCCCCACGCCACTTTTCCAACCTCGGCCTGCCACTCCTTCGCCGACAACCCCTTGGCATCATTACCCTTCCATGTCGCGGCACGGTATAAACCAACCTTGAGTCCCCGCTGATTCGGCATCTCGACTTCAACATGATATCGCCCCCGCCCATCACTATTCATTAGTATCCAATTCTTATCACTAAACTCGCCTATAGATAGGAAGAGCACCCATTCTTCTTTCCGGGACATGTGTTCGCATGGAAGGCCAAGGGAGAATACTGTCCTCCTACCAGCAAAGGTGTCAATGTTATTGACGGGAGGTTGTACTGCCTTCTCCGAGAACCCAAATTCTTCTCCAAAGGATGAATAGCGTAGTGGTTCGACCCCTTGCTGGTCGGGAGTCATGTATTCCTCCCAGTCTATTACCCTCCCGTCTTCTCTGCATTGCCAACTTGAATCCCCAGGGAAATGACTTCTGCCAAAGACATTGGGGGGTTTATAAAGTGCTCTGGAGCTAAACGTTTATTATAACCGGGATTTGGGGGGCCATTGATGGAGCCCGATCCCCAACAACAGTCAATTAGATGCCAGCCCCAATCCATTTTTATTGCATTCCAAGCATGATTCATCTTATAAGGCTCCCCTGAGTTAAACCCGTAGCCCTTTCCATGGCCCGAAACCACTTCTGATTCCAACCCCGCATGGGTAGCAAGTTTGTTGAACAATCCAGCATACCCGGCGCACACGGCTGCTCCACTCTGGAGCACTCCCTCAGGATCCTGGGATGCTATTTTCCCATGGAGAAAGCCATGAACGTCATAGGAAACATTGTGGTGTAACCACGTGAATATTACCCTAGCCTTATCTAGTGTATCCGAAAAAGGGGTTGTTAAGCCGACCGCTAGCTGCTGCAATGATTCCACACGAATCCTCTCGAATTGAGGCAGTGACGCGTGCTTATCAGGCCCCGAAAAGTCGTAACACACAAGGCATGGCATAGTAGAGGAGAGACGATAACTCGGAGCTGGGCGGGTCGAGAGGGGCACCGGTGGTGGGCGGGTCGACCTGGGAACTGGGGGTGGGGTACGGGAGATGACAGGTTCCGTATGTGACCCAAGGGGAAGTTTCGGCCGATTGGGGAGAGGAGGTACAGAAATTGAGGGCGGCGGAGGCAATCGTCGGGGGATTCGTTGGGGTTGCTCCTGATTCTGCGCTGGGCTTGTATAAGTCCTCGAAGGAAGTGGTGGACCTCGTGGAGGAAGAACTGGGGCTGTCTTTGACCTTGTCGGAAGCGAAGACGGGTTTTTCTTCGGCATGTCGTGAGCCTTTGACTTCTCTGCAAACTGTACGGGTGGAGACTCCTTCCCGGTGTAAACTGGCGGGAGTGACCTCCCCGAATAATTAGACCCAACGCTGGTTATGCTGCCTCTATCCGATCCAGAGCTCGAGCTGTAACAACTAGCCAATGATGAACGACTCGTCTTTCTCGCGGGGAGTGGAGGTGGAACTCTTTTGGGGGGAAGAGGCGGGGGCGCAGGCCGCGTCAGAGCGTTGCGCCCAACTTGATTCAGCTGCAGCATGGCCATCCGCTCGCGTATCGAGCCACCACCACCAGTTGATTCAACAGGAGGAGGATCCACCATGATGGTGCGTTCAATCTTCACAGCAACTTTTTCAAGAGATCCGTAGTGAGTTTCTTTGCGGAGTTGTCAGGGGAGGGGTTTCTAAGCCAATGGTTGAAGGAGTGAATTGATGATTGTCAAGGCAAGGTCTGGCCTCGTTGTTTGCACTGGAATGAACTATTCGTGGGGGGCGAGGGAGCTTCTGCGGGCTCGGCGCTGGTCTTGGAGGGTTCGGGGCTTCTCTCTGTTCGAGTACGGTATGGTACTATTATATCCTTGCTGATGGCTATGCCCTAATGAGATTCCATTAACTTAACTTTGTCGACAAAACTGTAGGGTAAGCTTCATGCCAAGAGAGAGTTGAGCCCACCAGTCAATCTGGACAGTTTCCGGGAGGGCCTTGGAGACCTAGAGATGTGGGAAGCCGGAGTTAGGAAAGAGGGTGAGAGAGAGGGTGTAGAGGGTAAATTTAGAAGTTGCAAGAGATGCCATGCCCCCTCCTTCGGCAACTTGAGCCGCACCTAAATAGGAAATCGTGCTTATTCATCCCCGGAGCCTCAGCTACTAGGAAGTGGGCAGGAGAAACGTATTGTCCCGCATCGAGCAAAGCATCCGGCATTTAATTATGCAGCCGAAACAACAGGACAGAAACAAATATGCTTTGCAATGCAGAACCCCTTGGGCCGAATCCCTCCATCAAGAGGCCCACAAACCTAAACTCCACCATGTTTCTAGCTACAATACCTGTAGCAAAGAATACAGTATTAAACGGTGCGCCAACATATTATTCCCTAATTATGCTAATTCCATCTGGGCTCGGCTCTCGTGTGAAAACCAGCAGATGAATCAAAGGGGGGTAACCTATCCAATACAAATCTCTCTAATAGAGCTACAGTGACCCCTAACTGTCCTGGAACTCATGGAACCGGATTCCTTGCTAAACCATAGGAACTCTATAGCGCTCGCCGGACCGGGAAACAAGGGCTCCTATGATACCGGTATGGAAGCACCCTTCCTCTACTCTAATACAATCTCATTTCGCTGAACCTGATTTCTACGGTTAAATTAGGAGGACATTCCCGGAAAGGAATAGAGGCACCGAGGATGTAAAGAAGATTTAGGAGTGAGGCGGTTTGGCGGCGATGTAGGGTGCGGGCTTTTCCTGCGTTCTAGGCCCTAATGGGAATATGGACTACCGTACTCTTCTTGAGGAATTGCCAACGTTTTGATAGATGAGAGGTGTTTTTGACCACAGGATGATCTAAGGGCGTAGAATGAAAACAGGAAGAAAAGAACCACACGAGGTCCAGCCAGACAATTCAAAATACGAGCCGTTGATGTACTGTACTGGTGGATGCAATTTGTGTTCCTGCACCGCAGGTATCACCAACTTTCTCTCCCCGCTCTCCCGGAAGCCCCGCTGTACCGAATGGGGTTCCTGGGCTATGAGCGCCTGGGGAAGCGAGGTGCGATTGTATGTGTGAGACACAAACTGGTGATTAATCAAGATAAGAGTTATTGGCCTAGTTTCCGGTTTGTATTAGTTGATTGTCCGGGAATTGCACGCAATGAGTAGATGAACTGACGAGATACTCTCCCCCAGCGCCTAAACTCTGGTACCAGTACTCGGGCAGCTCTTACAAGTACCCCAAGAACCAACCCCAGAGTCCAACCCCTCTACTCTTATTCCTCTCCTCTTTCCCACTCCTCACTATTCTCGCCAAATCCCAGGGAACTAGGCCGCCAAAGCCCTATCCCCCCAAAGCGTATTCGAATGACCGAAATCCCGTCTTGTTTCATAATCGACCGCACCGACTTTTCGTTAGAAGAACGGACTAACTTCTTGTACCATCTTTAACCCACCCCACCTCTTATCAGGATCCACCCACCAGAGGAAACCGAAGCATAATCGTTCCTTTCACGAGCCGCACGCTCCTATCACGCTGGGGGGGGGGCGTTGTGGTTTGGCTGTAGGGAGCCCCACAGGTTCTGCTGCTAGCTGCGCAATGCGAGCGAATTCCGTCCTATCTCTGATCTCGTTCTACCAGACACCCTTCCTAGAGGTTTGTTCTTGAGCAGCTGGAAGCAATCTAATGTGTCTTCCTTTGATAATATGAGGCAGTTTTGTCTTTTGTCATACCCACATGTGTTGGTTCATGATCGTCAAACTTTTTTCAACTGGTTCGGCACCCTGGTGGCCAGGTGGTTAGCCCCCAAGGTTCCCGCACCCCTCTATTTTATCCCACCGCGGGGCAGCTGTCCCCCCCATTACTCCTCACTATTTACTCCTACTACCTGTAATCCTCGTCAGGATCCCTCATAGGGTACCCTTTATCAGTCTTCTTTAGCCTGATGGCATAGCATTTCGTAGCGATCTTCTTCATAAAAGACTTTCGCCCCCCCCCCCCTCTGCCCCACGGGCATACAATGTCTATTTGCTCGGTTGTAACCGATATTTATTGCTCTCGCCCTTTGTCTCCAATGTCACATATTACCTATAGACTCCTACACTAATGATCGGGATACTAATAGACAGATTTCACAGGCTTCCGTCCTTTCATTCTTTATCCTACACTACTTCGTCGAGTCCAATGAAGCCATGGTTACCTGACGCCGATGCCGTGCCAGTACCGCCACTCAATATTTATTATCGATTCTGGAGACTAGTTAAGCATCGTGTTGGGCAAAGCGGCTAAGTTGCCTTCCGACAATGGAGGATACTCAGGTCATCAGGCCCAGACTGCATTTATTTTGGCGGCAACGCATCAAGACTGTCACAACTCAATCCGGCGTCTTGAGTCCCTTGTATTGAGGCAGCTCACTTGACTTACAGTATTCTTGCCTAGGAATTCGACGCTCTTGCTCACCTCGAACACGGATTGCTACAAATAGACCTGGCAAGATACCTTTACTAAGTATCAAGGGTATCGATAATGGGTTCTACACTCCACTAGCAGTTGGGATTGGAAGAACACGGTTTAAGTTGTTATATTGGACTGACAAACAAAACAGAACTTATCCGGCCGGATATAAAATCAAATCGAAAAAGAAATCCTTGACTGATAACCTCGTACCCACGCTCCGAACCACTCATCCACCCTCCAAGCAATATCGTTGCCCAAGCCGAAGGCCTAACGGCAAAGCAGTTCGTGCGCATAACCGTCTCGGGGAGGGGGGGATTTAGTGCTATGGAATCAGTCAGTCGAAGTCAAGAGTTTAGGGCGGAAGAGAGGGAACTGACAGCGCAGCTTCCGCATCCAGAGCAGTCTCCGCTGCAGCTGCCAGAGCAGCAAGTTGTGCAACTGCATCCACCCATGTTGATGTTTTTTGGTATAAAGGGGGGGGGGGCTTAAAAGGCTAGTTTGATTGTTTGAAAGTTGGTATGTAGCGAAGTTGAAGGCTTTTGCTGCTGGAGAAGAAACGCAAAGTTGGGGAATACGGGTGCCCTTTTATACTGGATTTTCCCCACTTGACTCTACATAAGGTACCTTCCGGTTTTAATCCGCGATCCCCGAAAGTGCCAGAACCGGCGCCGGTGGCGGTTACGTTCTTGGATGCTAGCGGGTTCTTAGTGGGTTTGATAATTTGGAACAGACCCAAATGCCCCATTTGCCTTGGTCTGGTGTCCTAACTGACCTCATGGGGGGGGCTGGTACACCGCCTCGTGGGGTGTAAGCGGGGTAGAGGTTGATCTATTTCGGAAGGATTTGTTTACAATACGATGCGCACATAATTCGAAGATCACGAGCCTACCGATATCAGAGATTGGATGGGAATGGCTGGCTAACTTTTGGGTTGCAGCAGGGATGGGCAAGGCCTGTGCTGTTTTGAATTACGCTGCTCGTGTTACCGGCGATAGGTGTTTGAAGGCTAGGTAGGGATATAAAATATGATAGAAGCAGTTGGAATGGGCCAGAAGTCTAAAATAACTCTAAGGTTCTCTTATCGTGGACGCATTAGGATTAAGCTGAGAGAGATAAAGTGTAGAAAAACGTTTGAAATGGGGAGTCGATTCGGCCTACGAAAAATGGATCATAACCCGAGGTCCTTCTCTCTGCGAAGGCATAGCAGATCTAGCTCTTGTTGAACATATCGGAGGATTTGGATTTTCTGCCTATAGTTTCATTTTTGAAATCAAATTTTCAACCAAAAATCATGTTGTTTTCTCTGCAAGACCGGAGATGATGGAATACCAGCAAGCTGTGCTCGAGTACGAAGTTTGCACTTAGGAAAACTACTGGGCATTGTGGTAGGGATCAGCACTCCTTGCCTGGTGTCAATGCCAAAAAGAATCATTCGCTAGATAAGAGAGACCAAATGACTATCAGGGGTGAATCGGGACTTAGCGCTTGCTGCCAAGGAAATAGGCTGCAATTAAACAAGGCAAAAGAAGAAAAAGGAAAAAAGGAACGAGAAAAAAGGTCTCAGTCTGTCAAACGTGGGGGAGGGACAGAAGCCAGCCACAATTACCGTAACGACGGTACTTTGACCGCACAGCCGTGCCCCGGTCGTCGCTACCAGCGCCGTGCAACCGATACCACCCGACTCAGCAATGATTTGCAGAAGTTATCGCTGTCAGGATTCTGCTCCACCGTGCAAATGGTCGACAGCTGAGAACGGCTGGCCCCACCAGAGCAATCTCTAACCTTCCTACCGCTATGCTAGACCAAAGGTTTGATTTTTGTCTTCCTAACTCCTTGCATGGGTTTGGGCTAATCGTCCCTATTCCTTGCTATTACCTAGTTTTTTTTTGGCCACACAAAACCCTTCAGCAGAACTCGAAAAAGCATCTGCCAATATTTCTCTCAGCACAGAGTCCTGGGAAAATGTGCACAGCGGGACAGAATATCACTACCGGGTTAGAGTGCTTGAGTACAGCATGTACTTGGAAAGTACCGGCACCATAGTCGGGCAGGCTCGGGTGGGTGTGTGGGGGCGGAGGGCTGGGCTATTCACTTCTCGCACTTTCCCTTTGCCATATGTGCACGAGAATAAGGATTAAAGGGATACAGTGCGGTAGAAAAAGAACCCACGCATATCTAAGCGCTCAAACAAAATATACACCCCGTGATTTCGAGTGCTGATGGCCTGGGACAGGTACCGGTACCAAGAGTTCTACTCAAATCATGATAGGAGCGCGGACACTTGTTAGTTTCAGTAGAGTATTAATTATAATCAAGCCGAACCGTGCGAATCTAGTGGCTCTACCGGTAGTATTCCGGGCAGGTCAAGGTGGAGGGGAGGATAGGTGCGGGAGTGTCATTCCGATGCCATCTGAACCAAACATCAAGAACCAACATCATGTTTCAAGCACTTGGAACGGAGGGTGCTTACGAGTACCCTGGACTAACAGTGTGTGTGGTCTGCCAGTCCTGTGGTGCCGATCTCGAAAGATAGCTTAAAGTTGTTTTACTGTACGAGCGCGGCCGATATTCTTACCTGCACTGTAACCATCACGTGGTTTAAAGCGGCAGGCTGCGAGAAGGCTCACCGCCTGCCGGTTCCACTACCACCAAATCCGGAGCCGAATGGTTGCTACCGCGATCGTTGCTTATCAACTCACGCGATGACTATCGGCCGCGCTCGCGCAATATAAATTAATATTGTGTCCCTAGGCAAGGCAGGCGGGGAGAGGTCCATGGATACCCCGTAAATTGAGTACCCGAATACTGTGCCAGGTGCTGGTGTGGTGTTCCCGACTTCTCGTTGTAGGCTTCACGACACCACCACCCCACGTATGGTGGCGGAGCTGCGCTGCAGCATCGGTATTGGTACTGTGGGAGGGAGAGCGGTAAGCAGAGCAACACCTCACAGATCCCATCCATCACACTACGTGCAATACCCCCTTAGTCAGATTATTAACAGCACTAAACTAGTTACTCGAGTGGTCAAAATATCTACTAGACTGGCCACGAACACCTCCATGATAAGGAATATGGCCCATTATAATGAGAAAAACCCCTTGTCAGTTAGATTTAAACCTGAGATTTTCTCTTCACTACTGAGAAAACCTGTGTTGAAATCTATTGACAAGAGTTTCTAATTGTAATACGGTAATTGGTTGCAATAACTCTGTACTCGTACGGTCTCCAAGTGCTGATAGCGAGGTGGGGTGGTCGGCCAGTATAATATCACATGATGAGGGGAGGTCAGGTGGGTATTGCTCTGGTGGGGAAAAATGGATGGGCTGTGTTGGCGGACGAGGGAGGAGGGGTTCAACTCTTGGGATGTTGGCGTTGTAAGGTACAGCACGTCAGTTGGGAGGGAGGTGTAACCCCTTGCACAACGAATCCACTCCACCATCGATCTCAAGTTATCCGGGGAAACCGGCCCGTCAGCCCGGCATACAGTACAGTTAGTTTAGTTTGACAGGTTAATAGAGTTGCAGATACCGGTTAACGAGATCCAAGACCCCCATGGGTTGATCTTCTCTGAACCCGCCAGGAAAAACGTCAATTCTTCCAGGGGCCCCTGTCCCTCCTGCTGTCGTAAGCCCGAAGATTACAGGGCAGGCAGAGAGGGGTGGATTTCGGGAGTTGTTCCGGTCGAAGGGGTGGAAAATGGGGTGCCGGTATCTTGTGATTACTGCCGTGCCCCAGTGCCGAGCGCTAAAGATCAACCCTTGCTCGACAAGCGAGGCGTGAGACCTATTGTAGCCAACTCTTTTTGATAGGCTAGAATTTGTGTGGAAATGGAGACTAACCAAGGCCAAGCCAAAAGAAACAGGCCCAAATACCGCACATCAGCTGTGCACATAATTGGCTGTATCTAACTGCCAAGCATCCAAATTTGGATCCGGAAAAAAGTCTGGCGAACCTCGTTTCAAGAACTTTCTATCTCTTAATTTCTATCACCACAGCCTACCTTGTTGCCATACTATCGATATGATGGGCTTAAGGTACCTTTCCAAGCTAATAGAATATTCCCCACGCACCATGCATGAGAATCAAATCATCTGTCTGCCTTTGCAAAATGGTGACGGAGTTGTTGGGCTGAGCTGAGCTGAGCGCGGGCGTTAGTCTAAGTTAACTTGAAGAGAGGAATCACAATAACGACGATTCAGTTATAATAGCATATTACTCCATATGGGATTAATAGCGTAGACTGCTCGTACGATACCAAATGGCATCTCTTCAGTCAACCTACGGTACTAGTACTCGCGGTGAGATTAAGCCCTAAGCCAACGGCCACAACTACAATCCCTCTCAAAATTCCAACCATCACAGTGACCACAATGGCGATTACACAGTCGCAAACTAATTATAATGGGTATTAATACTAAGGTGTGTATATTTTTGTCCATCCCGCTTTCTAGGAGCACGGGATCTAGTAAGAGGGCCTTTTATTTTGACTACAGTTCGGTACTGGTAATGGCATTGAGTTGTGGCATTGTGATCGTTGTGTCGTGGGGAATTACGCTCGCGCCCGCTGTCTCGGGACTTGATCTCGCCGCTAGCGCACAGGTTAGAATGAGATGGTACAACCAGGGTCACTTTTCCTTTGGTTAGTAGGTTTGGTGATGTTATCATATAATACTTTCAAGAAGTACGGTAGGGCCCTTGGAATAAACTTTAAAATGTTGTCACTTATTGCACGCGACGGATACTCGCTTTATGGAAGGGTAGTTTATAGTCAATGGGAGCCAGTTTAAGTATAATATGGTAGTTTTAGGCAGAGGATCTTTTGAAAAGTAAAAAAAAAGCGAAAAGGAAAACCCCCCCTTTGTGCTGTAGCGCACTCATCAAGAGCCTCGAATTACCAGCAGAATTGTCGTAAGATACGGGTAAGTTTGTGAAAGAGATCGCTACCAGGCGGAGCATTGCTAACATGTCGGTTGAGATACACGTGAGCTATCGATACCTGAATCGCGGACTTAAGGCAGCTACCTCACTTTACCCCACCGCACATCACCGCATGTAGTACTAGTACAAGCTATACCCGTAGTGGGCTCATGTTTGTGAGCATTACCGCGATTGAATATCGCCAAGTTTTTGTCGAACAGCTACTAACTAGCGTAGCGGTAGTGTAAAGGAGTTACTTAAGGGCTTGGAGTTATATGTGAATGATGGGGTATAAATATCGTTGCCTTTTTTGTTTTTTGCTTTCTCTCTCTCTCTCTCTCTCTCTTCTTCTAAGATAATGGTAATGACAGGAGCGTGTATAAAGCGTAATAAAAAGCATTCTGATCCTTGCATGGATCACACACGTCTCTACCATGAGAAGTGGAACACAGTGATTGAACGTTGCCCTAAGACTTCCTGCATTCCCTCCCTTGGATAGGGGGCGTGGGCAGTGCGAACAAACTGAGCGCCGCATCCCCGGCTTAATGCAAAAAAACAAAAAAGTGCTATACATCACTAGCAAAGGCAACTTCAAGGTCTTAGCGTGGGGTTCAATTATTTCAGTTCTTGCGGTATGCCTACAGGCATGTCCTAATCCCTCCGCAAACTCCTGTAATACTTGTAGCTGGGAAATTACGTATCCGAACAACCATCTCCGTAAATCACTAAAGCTCGCAGATCATGTATCAGACTCCTAAACAATCTACTTGACTATTGAAACCTCCACATTCAATGACAACACTCTACCGGCAGTCTTGTTTGACAGCCTTTAACAATTGTTTCCCTTCCATTCGCCCGGATCTCAGTGGGCCGCAATGGCAATTGCCTTCACAAACGTCATCCCATTACGAGCATATAAAGACAGAAGCCTTTCCCTTTCCAGACGCCGGTGAAACTCGGTCTTCTCTCCGAGTGCCCGCCGTGTGGGGGAAGGAAAGGCCTTCTTTCACTAGCTGCAGGATGTAAGCTGCGGTAGGCATCGAGAAAGTGTCATACTTGTTAGTACACTCACACCCCGCTATCCCGGATGGCCAAAATCCGAAGAATCTGTCCGGAACAACGAGGTATACGGGACAGCGGACCAAGTTTTGCTGCAAATGATTTTTCAATTCACAGGATTTCATACGGGACAGCGAGGTATCCGTATTGTTGAGATCCGGGATAGCGGGGTGTGAGTGTACAAGTAATGCCCATCGTGAGCTCTGCAGCTTGGGTAGTACACTCACACCCCGCTATCCCGGATCTCAACAATACGGATACCTCGCTGTCCCGTATGAAATCCTGTGAATTGAAAAATCATTTGCAGCAAAACTTGGTCCGCTGTCCCGTATACCTCGTTGTTCCGGACAGATTCTTCGGATTTTGGCCATCCGGGATAGCGGGGTGTGAGTGTACTGCGCTACGAGAAACATGCGAGGGGGGTGAGCACAGCATTTCCCCTTCCCCTGCGGTATTAAGGATGTCGATCGGAAGGGCGGGTATAATATCTAATGCATGAAAAAAGTGGGGGAGAAATTAGCGGGGAGCTTGTTGTGGATTTCCGAAAAGATTGTGAGCTTCTCAGTTCCTCAACTTTTTCGGGGAAGATGTTTATTTCGATACTGGGATCGAGATTCAGATTGGTTCTTCGACTGAAGGAGGTAAAGTCGGTAGCGAAAAGAAGGAAAGTGGGCTTAAGAAACTGCGTTCGAGGAAAAAATACAAAACCCCCTTGGAGAAATGCCGGCACAGACGGCCTTTTCGCAATCGAAAATATGTTGCATGTAGTCTCGCATAGCATTGGTTTCTATTTGAATATTACCAGTAATAGGATAGGTCGCATTACGTTCTCTTCTTTTGATTACTTTTTCCTCTGATTCCACATTAATATTGAGTCTGGGTTTTGTGGATTATGCGGTTCTGGCCCTTACGGCATTATAAAGATTTAGCAGATATCTGAGAGATCCGTAGAGCAGAGTTTTTTTCTAAATGTTTACTAATATTCGAGGGTTCTAGGCGGTAGGTAACGTAGACGCGAATCGCAGTGTGGTATGGATACGTTCTATGGAGTTCGCCAAGGAATAATTCATGTAAGGAGGGGGGGCAGAAGTATTGTACTCGGACAGGGTCAAAAAGGACGGAAAAAAATATCAGTAAGATCAGGCGAGGTAGTTAGGAAATAGGTTGCAACAGTGGAAAAATTCTTGCCTTGGCAGACACCAGAAATCCAGACTGAAGAAATAAGTATCTTAGTATGATACTTGACCATTTAGATGACATTTAGATGATGATGAAATTGCCAATGTGCAGTTCAACCTATGCATTTATATGAGTCTCTTAAAGAACTACTCCAAAAAGTTGATTCCTTCTCCTTTGGTATTAATCTGGCCTTATATGATCAGATTCTTAATAAGACTCATAGGTGGAATACAATGGTGACTACACTGCAACATCTCCAGGTTAATGGCATCCTATAACACCCCCATTTTTTCCGCTCCCTCCTGATCGATCAGCGCCTCTATCCCTGTTTTGCCACCGAAAGTTTTCCGCCCTTTTTGACCCTGTCCGAGTATGTTGTATAGGAGCGTTATATGATACTTGTGGTGTAACAGTTCTCGAGGAGCGTATCAGTTGATGTTTTCAGTTAAGGTTTCTAGAACTACACTCCCGTACTGTACAAGTTTGAGTGAAGCTACAATGACGCAATGTTATCCCAGAAGGCCAAACCCCTGAGAATCTCTCTCGTCCAGCGAGTGATCAGTGATGAGAAGTCGGTTTTTGGCTCAAAGGAATTCGGAATCCTCAAAGGTTTGTAGAAAACAGCGAAGTATTCGGATTATCGAGATCCAGGATAATGGGGTGTGACTGTACACTCGCGGTAAGAAAGTTACCGGACAATTGCGGAATTAGATCTGCGAATGATTACGTAATGGTAAAAAGTTATTCCTCTATTGTCCGGTAATTTTCTTACCGCGAGTGTACAGCACTACCATACACTTCACGAATTCGGCTACTGGTAACTCTAGCGCTAGCACCACTGGTAGTAGGCTGATATTCGTGCAATAGCGATTGGCCAAGTGCTAGTGAGTGAGGCGGAGTGCCGTGGTGGAATTTGCTGACTTAATTATCTGATATATCTAATTGTTTGGTTTGTAGCTGGTGTGTTGTTCCTCTGATTTCACCTTTGCTACGTTGCATATCTCGCGATCGCAATTACACCAAAATTCATGCCTACCAATTGTTAAACCAGACATAAGAATCAGATTTTACCTTTCCAAAAAAACCACTAGCTTCTAGGGCTTGGTTTGGCCAACATGGTAGTGGTTTTTTCAATAGAAATTGTGCAATATTTATAGGGTGATTTGTATTTGCGTGCGTTGAGATCTTGGTGCACGTTTATCGCTTCTAACACTATAAAGCAAACACATGGAAATCATTAGGGTGTAAGACTCCATACACGTCACGCAACCCCAACTGTCCACTTAATATGGCACGGTGTTTGAGTTCCGGTGGCGATAACAATTACTAGGATTGATCTATCCGTATTCAAGTTATAGAGTTGTTATGTCTTTCTCTATTTATTTTTATTAATTCGAAGTTCTGGTTCCTTATTGTTAAGGCGAAGGGAGAGTGTTGGGGTTCTAGTCATGTTGCAGGTATTGCCATGTATTGGACCCGCTTAGGGCCGATATTGGTAACATAATTCGTGGCCCCCTTCCTGAAGTGCCAAGCATCACACATTCCAACCACCATGACAGAACCCCCGACAATGCCAGTCAAAACATCGGCTCATAGTGAATGGACTACGCCAGTCCGCACGAAAGTTCTTACTCTTTTTGAGTCTGGAATATCGAAGCATGAAGTTCAGCGAAAGACTAGTGTACCACTCCCAATGATTTGAGGGTGGGTTAAGAACTCACACAAGCGAAGGACTCATACTCGAACTGGTCAGCCACACCTCATAAAGCACAATATATATCATCTGATATATTTGCTTAGACGGAACTGGGAGGGGTGAAAGCTGTGCTGGGCAAAATTAGGGCAACAAGAGGGATTGTCAGTTTCCGGGCAGACCATTCAGCGCCCACTTGAGTCTGAAGGTTATACCTGCTGTAAAGCGTGTAAAAAGCCTTTTATCCGTCACGAAGTCCAGAAGGAGAGACTGAGCTATGCAATGGAGCATGCCGACAAACCTAAGTGATGGTGGCGGCAGTACGTCTATTCTGATGTGTCAATCTTTGATACCTCTCGCCGAGGTTCCGACTGGGTAACCCAACTCCCAATCGAGTGCTATCACAAAGATTGCATCCAATTTACATTCAATAGTGGCTGAGCATCAGTCGTCATCTGGGCTGCAATAAGCCACAATTGGAAGTCACCTTTGGTCTTTCTTCCAGGTACGGGCAAGCGTGGAATTACCATGAAGGACTACCTGGAACAGACTCTTCAGCCAATCGTCGTTCCTGCATTTAGCAATTCAGTGAAGGGCTATTCTGTTACTCCTGAGGTAGAGTTTATAGAGGATCAGGCACCGTGGCATGGGATGAAACAGGGCCTTGTAGAGGCCAAGCAGGAGTTGGGTATTCCACTACACAAATGACCCACCGCTTTGCCGGATCTCAATCCGATAGAGAACGTATGGAGAATCTTGAAGCAGCACATCAAGGCAAGAAGACACTTTCCTGAAACCCACCGTGAGATGTGTATCGCAATCCAGGAGAAATGGGATTGTCTGAAACTGTCTGAGTGGAACCAATTGATCGATAATATGCTGGAGAGGTTGAAACAATGTAGGGAGCGGAGGGGCATGCAAACAAATTTTTAATTCTCATCACTATGTAACGTATTACATGCTATATAAAGGGATTCAAATTGTCTGCTTTTTCATTCTATTGTTGTGATTGTTCATATGTCTTTAGTAGTGAGGGGCCACGAATTTTGTCGCCAAGATCGGCCAATCCAGGTTTTTTTCTTGCCAACTACTAGAATCATTGTCACTATCAATTGACAACGAATCGCAGTGCCGTACAAACACCAAACTCCCTATGAGGTTAGTGCTCTTGTTCATTGGTAGTGACCAATCAGAGTATGACAATCCTTGCGCCCAGTTCTGAGAAACAACGCTCACAGCGTGCTTGTACCCTGGATTAGGGGAAATATCCTGCGGGACAAGTACTGTCCTCGAGTTGTGGTATGAATGGCAGCCTTACTTGCATAAATAATTTAGCAAATTTATGATTGTATCTGCTCGAATAACCCCTAAACAAGATTAGGGTGCCTAGA
This sequence comes from Tuber borchii, assembly GCA_003070745.1. NCBI lineage: Eukaryota > Fungi > Ascomycota > Pezizomycetes > Pezizales > Tuberaceae > Tuber > Tuber borchii. The sequence goes on along the minus strand of NESQ01000389.1, from coordinate 20,792 downwards.
TGTGAATTTTAGAATTTTAGAATTTTATATACCCCAAAGGGTATGGTACCGGGGCTGTAGCGTCGGCACTTGAGCTCCCCAGAACCACAAGAACCGGAATACTTTAATTGAACCCCACACTTGGACACTGGAGCCGCCTTCCCATGCAATGTGTGCAATATTTTGCTTATCTGTCTCCGGGGAGACTAAAGGTCAGTTTTGAATAATTTCCCTCCATACCCAAATAGGAGAACTCTGGACTCGACTTAGCCTGAGGCTCACCTTCTTGAGTATCCCAGCACCCTCCACTCAAAATCCCACATGGTTTTGAGCAGAGGTGGATGCTGTTCTAGTAAAATTCTTACCCTACTCGAGTACGAGTACAAGTGCACCAGGGGTGATGTTTTCATGTTTTCAAGACAGAATAGCTAACTAGCAGAGTAATGCCTTTCTCGCACGAAAAAAACTCACCCTAGGTGCTGTACTTGGACGGTCGTCTAGCGCACCAAGCCAATTCTAGAACGATTTAATTTGAACTCTGGAATTTGCTGAAAGTGCCAGTAGTTGAACTCACTATCTTGGCCATTTAACAATTCTCTCAACGCTTTACATTCATTATTATATTTTAGTACCTACCTGGGCACAAGCGCATCCGGAAACCTTTTAACTTGCATAGTGAGCAGATTAGGTCTTATTCTCGCCTTGCCACAATTTTTACTATTTCGCGCTCCTAAGCGATAATAACTCTCAAGCCTGTTAGGCCCGATGGCTGGAGATCGCCGCTTTTTGGTTCGGTAGTAATTTCAAACTACGGAATTAGAACCTCGGAAGGGATATCGTATTTATGTCCCTGAACGGAGAAGTGTCCATATATATTCAGTTTGCGGCCTCGCAGCACGGGTCTTTCTCTGCCCAAAATCTAGGCTACGGACATGTGTTCTTGCAATCGATCTTAGATAAAGCACCTTGCGCCCAACTGGACCGTGGGGGGGGAGTGTTGGTTTCTGGCCTAAAACTGCCCTGTCTTGCGCTTCAGACTCTCAGCTGTGGGATTTGCCTTTAGAATTACATGATATAGGTACTTAGAGAAAGCCTCCATCACACGATATCTACTTAGAAAATGCAACCAATCCTCAATCATGGGATTGGAATCGCTGCAAGCCCTACTTCTCTCTCTCTCTAACGAGGGGCCAGCGACATCATAAAAATAGCAGCAGGCTCGCGAAAAATCCTTTTATAGCGCTCCTCCATGCCCCTATTTTCGACCCACAAGATGTTTTGGGAATTTCGACACTACCGGTATCATACCTATCAGTAGTGGATAATCTCTATCTTCACGAAATTGCAGCTCCCACAAGAGTTACCGCACAACATACGAGACTGCAATTGGAATTAACCTGACTCATCTAGAAGAAAGCATGGGAGAGGGCGAAGGAGCGGGTCGAAGCAGCCTGTCTACCGGTACTCAAGTCCGGTACAGTGGCAGTAAATGCTTCCATTCAATCTTGGAGAACCAATCGTGGCTGAATTTCACCGGTACAAGCATCTCTCCAGGAGCCCCGAGTTGGGTGCCGGCGCGTCAGAGTTAGTTTGTTGACCTCGTCAGTGCTCTTAGTTGCGGGAGTTGCTACCAAGGTGCAGTACGGCAAATTGGAAGAAACACTAAGCGACACACGCTCGGCCACCGGAAGGACATTATTCGGGGTAGTGCAATAGAGATTTTGGACAAACATTGACTCTGGCGCCCGCGGTGGAGCTTCCCCAGTGGTAATAGCACGATATGCTTCCAAGTCCGCGGAGCCTGTTGGCTGGAGAAGTACTTGTGCGTTGGGGCTAGTTTCATGGCCTGGTCTTGAGAGTAGGACTGCGGCTGTTGGAGGCTCGGTGCCATGGGGAGAACAACATTTGGGGTTTGGGTTTGGCCATAGTGCTGAGGGTTCGCCACCCGAGAGGGGAGGACAGTTTGGGGAGGTGGACTTCTGACCTGAGGAGGAGGGTTGATCGGAGGTGAAGAGACTTGGACTTGATTTCCTATGGCCATTATTACTGATGTCGTAGTGAGCGGGAGGTGAAGTAGGGGGGATTATTGCTACGGGATACCCGAAATATAAAAGAAGGCCAGGCCGAAAAGGAGGCCCGGCCTCCCTTCCCCCCAACTTCGAAGAGCATATATTCATGGCGTTTGCTGAGGCTCCGCTTGCTCGTTAGCATTGGGGTGATCCGAACAGGTAAGCTGAAGGGCGTGGGTGTGTTTGTTTAATAAATAGCAAGAGTCGTGTTAGTCAAAGATCCTGGCTTATCCTCAAGCCATAGTGCCTCTTGACCAATACGTTAATTTGATATACCAGATTTGGCTTCTGAGCCAGTCTCCTGATCACCACTCATTATAAGTAGGGTTCTGCATCTAGTTTCGAGGTGCCCCTAGTCTCTCTTTGCCCGTACCCTCACCATTTCCATTCAGTTGTTTAAAAGGAGATTTTTTTTTTTTTTGGAGGAAGAACTTCAACTCAATTTCTAGTGTTCGTACAGAGATCGCCTGTATAGAGGAGCTTAAAAAATATGTTATACGGAAAGAAAATCCTTGTGTCGGTCGACGGGCAGGCTGGAGAGCATGGATATCAGACATATGGTCATCGTAATCGCATTGATTAATTCTTGCTCTCCCAACGGTAGCATGGTTAGGACTATGCTAATTGACTGTGGAAAGCTCGTCCGGGATATGTTGGTCAAAACGGACGTTCCTCCTGTTCGGCGACATCGTGTTACCTTGATGATGGTTTTTAGCCGCTGTTCTTTCCAGCGGTTTGGGTGTGCACCCGGGTCTTGATGCGGTTTTCTGGTGGGGGGTGTACTACTGTAGTATTGTTGCCTGACAGCCAGAACATCATCAAGGCAGTATCCTCTGGGCAACGAGCTATCAAACATTCCCGAGAGCTGGGACATTGACACACTAACAATCTCAGCTTTTTTTCTTTCTTTCTTTCTTTCTTTCATTTCCTTTTTCTTTTATTGAATTTTTGTTGCTTTAATGGTCCTATTTCTGTATCATCAATTTTGCTCTGGAACTTGCTACTTTTGTTTATCTTATCACACGTGACTAACTTATCTATCAGCCGCACTTGTATTTCTCGTCGACCTACCGGTACCATAACGAAGCCTGAACTCTGGAAAGTGCCTCACTCACTCTAAGGCTGTTACAACTCTTAAACTGATGAGACACGCAGATTTCCTTCCTTCAGTTTACGTCAGCTCTATTCTGTGGCTCAGTAACTTTGTCAAGGAAAATTTTTGAAATATCGAGCTTTTATTGGTGGAAAGTTGTTGAGCCACAGCATAGAGCTAACGTAATCTGCATGCCTCGTCGGTATAGGAGATATGGACTTCTGCTTGGATTTTCGATCCCCCAATGCCGTATTCTATTCTCCTTCCTGTGTTGACTATCGGTGGATCTTCTGTTCCTCGGCCTCTTTACCTTTGGAATTTTTTTGCTTTTGAGTCGAAAAATGGAGTGCGTGGGTGGGGGAGCCTTGAGCCTTGAGCCGTCTCGTCTTAGCCGTACGGAGGTACAACCGGTAAGTTTTGTATGTTATACAGGCAGCTCACGCATAACCGTCTGTCTGTGTAACATACAAAACTTACCGGCTGTACCTCTGTAAGAACTAAATAAAGGGTGAAGAAAAAACCAGAAAAAAAGCGCGAACCATGCAGCTTGGGATTGGCCCTACTATTTTCTGCGCGCATACCTCCTTTTAACCAAGGAAAGGGCAGAAAGAATGAGAATTGGCGATTAGGGGAAGGACAGCTGATAGCCTGCGTCGGAATGCTAGTCCTCTCGGGTCTTCGGTTCCTAAAATGGAGATATCATTCCTCATACATAGCTCACTGTCTTATTATAGGCCTACCCTATAGAACAGTACCGTGCACCGCGTTTCGGCTTTCATCACTACTCGTAGTGTCGAAGCGATTTTAGAAAAGACTGCTTTTGCATGCGGTCTAAATTCGAGAAAAAGTACCAAATTTTGGCGGTATGCAATAGCTATCTTTTCTAAAACGGCTTCGACACTGCGAGTAGACATCTGGATTTTTCTCCACCATCTACCGGTACTCTACTCCTCACCACATATCGCGGATGCAGGACGGGCCGCATCCGGCGGATCAGTAATTGATAGTCAAAACATTTCCTTGTTTATTGGTGCTTGTGGCACCTGTATCGCCTTTCCCCCACCTTCTGCAGGGATATAGATTGGGGATTACCTATCTTGAAATTTCTTCCAAGTTGGCTGCTGACCTTTCTTTTGCGATTTCCCTTCTGTGGGGCATTTGGGCAAATATTCGCAATTGGGTAATGTTTGTGGACAAGGCTGTTATTGCATACCGCTGAGATCCAGCTTCTTTTCCTGGATCCCACATCTCGCAACAGTGGCCGTGCTCACAAACGTCGTTCAATTACGAGTATATGGATATTTCTCTCATCCCGACTTACAGTGCTACACACCTTTATTTCTCGATAAAGTTCGTGTCTTTTGGCCATCACAGATTATACTTTATGCGCCACTCCGCTTATCGGAGATACGATGATCGGTTAGGAACGAATTAACTCTTGAACTAAGGTAGCGTAGCTATAGGATTTAATACATATTAGCTACCAGTATGACAATGCTACCCTACCGGCAGAATTTGTCTAATTCTGAGAACCTACCCGAACTAGCCCTCCTGTTTCATAACCTGAGAAGGGATGGAGCAGGAGTAATTTTAGGTTGGAAGGTTATGTTCAATCGAATACTAGCATCGGGGGAAGCTGGATGTTACATTATGCCGCACACAAAAATATTCCTACATTTCCAATGCCCTATCAGTCTTTGCTAACGTCTGAATGTTCCCCAAGCCGGCAGCACAGAGCGCAGTGATCATCCTCATTCCTCATAAGCCTAATGGAAGACCAGCACCTTGCGCTGCTCAGATCTGTCTTGAGAACACGGAAGTGGACATAGCACTAGCCCTTTCATAAGGTTGGGGAAATTAATGTTAATATTTTCTTGTAGAGAGGGTCACAGACGATTTCATGATATCGCATTTCTAACCCTCCTAGGACTTCTTACATTTCTAATACAGGTATGTATCTTAGGGGGAGTTGGAGGTGATCTTCAAACGGTTATCATGCAGAAGCTGGAGTATAAAACTAACCATTAAAGAATCGATGCACCTCTCCCGACCCTTCTGGGTCCGCGTCTGGGGCCACAGATTTCCAGCGAATCTAGGGAATATATCATGCAACCCCTAGCCTTTCCGTTCGGCCAATTACCTTGCAAAGTTCTGCCATTTACAGCAATATGCATGGTTCTGAATGTCAACTAATGAGCTATCCTGACGAGGCGCATCTATCCATTTTTCTCACCGTAAAGGTTTAGATTTATCCTGGATTTGCGGTGTATTTTATTCCTGCTTGAAATTGAGTTGATACTGTTTCTGGAGGGAGGCGGGAAATACCTACTGGGGGAAGATGGGTGACATTGATGTCATTGCGTCGCAAATTTTCTGGTATTAAACACAGAGAATAACATAGCTGAGAAGAAATATACGAAAAGCTCTTATTCAGGTCTAGGATGTTGAAGTACGTGCTCTATTCACCCTTTCTAATTGGTTTGTGAGAAATATTTTATTCCTATGGGGTATTAATTTAGTCTATCGCTATCCACCAACCACTGCAGAGTTCAGCAGATGCGAACGACAGCAGCTCTATCATCGAGGTTTTAGACCATCCAACGCACTCCAGTTGCCACGGTAACAGCATGGGTAAGGTTTACTGGACTCGAAGTGCGGGGGCTCACCCGCACTCCTAGAGCAGCACTCTGCACACACTTTACCTTGAGTTGGGGGGTAAACAAAGGCTATGATTGGAGTTTTTGGGGTGTGGTGCCACGGCCTCTGTAGATTTTCATCTGTCGCTCTGGTTGAGAATACTTATGCTTGCCAAGAAGTTGAAGTGCGTTCGACGACACCTGCAAAAGCTCGTTTTTTACTATCTTGCACTTAGTGTTACAATTCTCTCTGGCAGAGTGCAGGTCTAAAACCTCGATATTGAGCTGAAACGTTTCTTGCCTAAGTGGGGTATTGTGGGATAAGTGTCTATTGCGGGGGTGGGGAGGGATTCTACTAGTGAAGAGAAATTATGTTTCACTAAAACTTTTTCCGACTGGCTGTACATACTTTCTCTATCGGCCACATGGCTTTCATTTAAATCAGTAGTTTCTGCGACGATTAAGATGGGTCGCACGGATTGTGGATACCACCATTTAAGGAATGAGTATCAATGGGAAAGCCCTCAACAAGTGCTACTGTGGCTTCGGCTACTCCCTGCCTTTCTCGATATAAAGGTTGCATAGCATTTCTGAAAATTGTTGACACCATACCTTTTGCATTGTAGGACTAATACCAACATTTCAGCTAAGGATGCAAGTCCTCGAGTAGGAGCGCAGGCTCTTATTCATATGATCCAGTTTTTTATAAAGAGTCATTCTTCTCGCTTGATAACCTCTGAGAATTCTTTCACAGATCCATATTTATCCCGCAGTACTCTACATACGATTTAAATTATGTCTACGGATGCGATCAAACGAGTCCCAAGGGTAGGCCAATGGCTTCCCGAAGATCATACCCTCATGCGCCTCTGGCTCCAGAGGTTGCTCGACCAAATTGAGGAAAAGAGGTCGTATTATAACGGCACCGAGCCTTTCGTTAAAGTCATTCAAGAATTCAAAGAATTGATTGAGACAGATCCTGCAATCTACATGCTCTTCCACCAGATGTTCCATCAAATTCCACACAAGCCAGAGTATGACAATGACCCTACCGGCAAACCCCAGGTTCGTAACTACATTAGCATGCTCGAGTGCTTCAATGAGATCATGACTAGGGCACCAGCATACCAGAAAGATACCGGGCTTGTCGGCTTCCCACTCAACGCAATTATCGACTGGCCCATGGGCACTACCAGCGGGTTTGCTGCCTTCTTGAACGAAAAGGTTAACGCTCAGTTCAAAAAAGTTCTCGATTATTGGGGCGAATTCCTCAAGTCTCCTGATTCGGCATACGTCCTCAACGACGACCCGGAAACCGGATGGTTCGGGGAAGCCGCCATGTCCGAGGAGCTAATGCAGAACTTCTCTTCTACTTATATCTGCGATCCAGGAGCTCAATACTATGGCTTTACATCTTGGGACAAATTCTTCATCCGTGAGTTCCAGGATGGTGCCAGGCCAATCGAGCAACAGGACGATGACCGCTTCATCATAAACGCCTGCGAGTCGGGACCGTACAGCCTCCAGCATAATGTTAAAGCAATGGACCGCTTCTGGATAAAGGGTCAACCATACTCGGTCTCCCACATGCTCGCTCAGGACCCTCTTGCAGACCAATTTGTCGGCGGGACAGTCTACCAAGCATTCCTCAGCGCACTGTGCTACCATCGTTGGCATAGTCCCGTAAACGGTACCATCGTCAAGATCGTGCAAATCCCAGGAACGTACTACTCCGAAGCACGCATCGCCGGCTTTGACGAAGCGGCACCGAACGAGTCTCAAGGATACATTACGGAAGTCGCGACTCGGGCGCTAGTTTTCATTCAAGCGGATAATAAGCAAATCGGGCTAATGTGCTTTATGGCGGTTGGAATGGCCGAAGTTTCCACCTGTGAGGTAACGGTTAAAGAGGGGGACACGGTTAAGAAGGGAGGCCAATTGGGCATGTTCCATTTTGGAGGATCCACGCACTGTCTCATGTTTAGAAAGGGGGTTAATGTGATTTTCGAACTGCCTGAGAAACCAGGGTTGAATGCCAATATCGTTCATATACATAAAGCTATTGCTTTTGTGCCAAATCCTGGCGATGCCGGGCGATACGGGGCCATGAGCCGTAAGGAGGGGCTGTGGTATTCTGATGTCTAGTATGAGGATTAGGATGATGGCTGGGTTGGATGATAGGATTTGACCTGGGTGGAGAGAGGTGGATGGGGGATTAGGGTTGGGTTTCCTTTACTATTATGATAATATGATAGCAGCAGTGAATTTATGGAAACAATGTCAGGCAGAGATTTATCGAGTGACGGATAGTGAATGTGGGCAATCGGAGTTCGAGTCAACCGCCCTCTGGGGTCAATACATAATCTGATTGTCACAATGCTTTGGAGCTAGTGCTGAAAAAATGGTATCTGAGTCAGGATCGTTTTTGTTGGACGAAGTGACTAGGATGTTGGCCCAAGTTTACTCTTTTCCCCACAGTTAGTGGATTGGAGATCTGTCATCTACCCGTAAAAACTCGGTCATAACGAACTCGCCCAGGAGGGCGTTGAAAGAGGCTTGCTTATGTTATCTGGCCCTGTTTGGGAGCTTTTCATCAATCAGGGGGTCTGATTTCGCTACACGACCAGCCCAGGCCATTCAAAGCACTGAAAACTGCTGCGCGACCAGCCCAGGCGAGTTCATTATGACCGAGTTATTACGGAATGCTACAAACATGAGTTACATCTGAAGCAACGCTGTCGGGATAATTACTGTTGATGAGGGATTGAGAACACGAGGGGCATTATCCAGATATCGTCAAACAAGGACCCGAACTCAAATGGAGGACAAAACAATAGAGAGCAGAAACATTTATTCTTCTTAAAATATACCAAAAGCTATCGTACCAGAACGAAAATATTTATCTCATGGAAAGAATTTTCTGAACAAAACCGCATTCCTAAAGTACCTATAGAGCTCGGGGAAGTCCTAAGCGAGGCAAGGCCCTGAGCGAGGCTTGGCATTAGACGAAGCGCATTCAATCTGAATCAACCGCCAATATTTGCCAAGCCTTGCTGAGGATGCTACCTCGCTGAGGGCTCCGCTGGTCTGCAAGGAAATCAAAGCCCCGGGTGCTCCCCACAAATTTTATCACCATAGTGATCGTCCTTCGAAAGAATCAATCCATTCTCCAATTTCCTTCCATTCCTTAATCTCAAACAATGGTCTCTCCCCCGTCCTTGGAGTTCCATCAAACCCCTTTGGAATGCCTTGCCCAATAGGTACCCCTAATCTCTCATACACAGAATCCAACTTCTGACCAAATACCAGCCCCAGATCCGCCTCGTATATTGCAAATAGGTCCATGGGAGAATCGCCAACATAAATGACCAAAACCTCGTTGCCCTTCTGCTTCTCCTGCCCAACAATCCAGCGAACATAGTCTCTCTTATCAATCGAATTCCATAACCCGCCTCCATTGAGTCCAGTCCGGTTGATATACCCTGTGAGTTTGTCATCCGGTCCAGTGAGCATCTCATTCGCATAAACCTCTACATCCTCCGGCTTACCAAGGCAGTATTCGATCCACTCCCTGCTCCATCCGGCGCTAATAATTGCAGTTCTCCCACCCTGGCGGGAGACTTTATCAAAGACATCCCTCCATCCGCTTCTCATCATACAGCCATTGTTCTTGTACGCCTCCCTAATCAATTTCTTGTGTTGCATGCCATGGAATACACCTCCATCCTCCACCCGGCGAAGACTAGCCTCCTCGACACCCCTAACCAAACCAGCAAATTTCTCCTCGTCCTGAAAACTCTTGCGAGTCTCTGACGGGAAAGAAGCAGACACGATTGCAAAATCATCAACCCACATCTTCTCATACCACTCCCACGGATGTGTCGGCTGGTCGTTCTCGGGGCGGAGGGCATACGCTGCGCGTGCAAGGATGGGGGTAGTATCATTGTGGGTGAGGGTTTCGTCAAAGTCTGTTAGGAGGATTATGCGCGGCATGAATTGTACCTGGTATGGCTGTTGGAAGCGAAGGAGAAAGACGAGGAGGGTAAAAGTGATTAGGTAAAGGACCTTGAAGGGGAGTTCGCGAGGTGGCTTCAGCATGGGGTGGTAGTAGGCGATGTTTTGGGTTAGGTCCTCTTGTGTGAGTGGGGTGGTTGTGCTAATATATTTATAAGGTTGGTGGTGGTGGTTGCTGTCGATGCCAAGGTCAAGGATTCTGCTCCTTTTGGAAAAATATTTTTCGCCAACCGGGGCAAGTACGGTAGGTGTTCTGCTTCGGATGTCGTGGAGCGGTAAGGTTACCGTAATGACTTTTGGGAGAAAAAGGATAATGGGGGATATTGAGAAAAGTTTACTGAAGTTGTTTGGTTTGTTTATGATGGAGGTGCTATGATTGTGCGCAGGTGTTGACGGGGGGAAAGGTTTCGTTGTAGTTGTTTTCGCTATGGAGGTTGCTAGATAAAGATCACTCTAGTATGATAATGAAAACTCTGCTCATACATGTTGAGCCCTATATTCCACTCATGCCCTAATGTGCTCCTCCAGCACAACGTTCTACTATGATACTGGGATTATTATACCATCAGTTTACGGGGATATTTACAGTATTGTACAATGTTTCCCTGCATAGCGCGCATCCAATACAGTGAGCACACAAGCATCAAAAATCATTTGAACTATGGTCTAAAACAATAAGAATCCTGCCGAGACAGATAAAAAATAGTGAGTGGACATTATGTGGGTGGCTTTTTATGTACCTGTAGGGAAGCACCCAATTTACTCAGCTCAATTTCATCTAAAATAGTCGCAAGTGTAGCTCAGGCTGGGAGGATATGCGTGGCTGCTGCCGCCTCACTCTGCTTAGTTTACCTTAAACCTGGAGCTGCCCCGAGATACTAGTACGAGTACCATCTCTTAGGCTTTTCTTTCAAGTCAAGGGATTCACCCATAGAGAGACCGCTAGTCTCTATTTACATTAGGTTCACTTGCAGTCAATAGTGAGGTTCTGCAATGGGATGCGCACCACACAAGGGCAGTGACTAGGTAAAAAAATTGCATCTCATTTATGGAGGTTCTGTTAAGCGCGCACTTCGGCAGAGAAATGACGAAAGGAAGTCATATGACTTGGGCAAGTGCAACGTAATACCCACATCATCCTCATAGAGAGTATCACCATTAAATACAGGGAAGACCCAGCCAGGGGAAGTGGAACACTGGGGTACATATGAAAAAAGTGGGGTTGAGAATGGATGTAATAATTCAAATGGAGGATTTTACCATGTGAAGCGAAGTAGTGAATGAGAACTATTTCAGTTGAAGCAGTCACAGTGTTGTGAGTTCAGTGAAAGAGAGAGAAGAAAGAAAATAAAGACCTGAGAGGAAAATTTAGGTGACAAAATTCTTTACCACTTGTGTGTCGCATCCACACAAACAGCTGCTGCTGCCTACATGTATACTACTTGAATTTGCAATATGGACTATTGGAACAAAGCTACTGCATTCATATTGGCTCTGAAGAGTAGTAAGCTAGCAAGAAATGTGCAAAAAAAGAAAAGGAGAGGGAAAGAAAGGACTAGGGTGGTGGGACAGAGAGGAGAGAGGGCAATGGGTTCCCTCTTTCCCTCTTTCCCTCTTACCCTCTTCTCATTCTTCCATATTTTCTATTAAATTTTTTTCTATTTTTTTCTTTTCCCTATCTTTCCTTCTCCCAATCCTCTTCACTCCCTCATTCTCTATCTTCACATATTTCTCCCTAGCAATCACCAGACACTTCCTACATCAGCAAAACAATTCACTTTCATTTTCAGCCTGAGTAATTTCTACATTCTGGTGCTAAATATCAGTTTGCATCCTGAAAATGAGTTTGCATCCTTAAATCCCAGTTTGCATCATAAGAGGAAGCCAACTGTTTAGAGTGTAAAATAAATTATTTCCTCAAATAACTATCATATAATAATAGTTAGATGCAAAAGTTTGATCCCTTAAATCCTACAGATAATTGGAGAATTAATAATTAAAGTATTTATTGTCAAAAATTAATTCTTTCACTTTGAACCTCTATACATACTCAAAGTAATTAGGTATAGTGTGCACCACTAAGTGCAAATTAACAGAAATCTACTGCTTATGATTTGAGTATAATATTTTTCACAAGATATATAGAAAGATTTTTCCATAATTTAAGAATTCAAACTAGCCAATAAGATGTATATGATGCACAAAATATACTTTTTTCCTTTTTGCTAAGTATCTGAACATGGTCACTGGCAAAGAATTAGTACAAAATTCCCTTCCCAATCTCCTAATGAAGGTGAATTCATATATTTAAATTTTTCAAAGATATATAGATACCTGTAATTACTTCTAAGGTGATTGTTTATAGCCAGGGCATGGAACTACCTGGGGCACAACAGGCCTTGCTGGTAGAATTTCACTACTGTACTGGCTCTGAGTTCTCTCTATTCTTAAGTTTGGAAGAAGGAGCTTTCATTGAAACATGGTTCTGGAATATACACTAGGAAATAGGTTTGTATATGAAGGGGAGCTAGAATGCAAGCCATTTTACTGGCCTTGGAGGTTGGGTGAAAATCAGAATAGAGTGCAACTATAGTATATATCCTGAAGGGGGTTTGATGGGGAGTGTAGTGTGATGCTTTTGTATTAAAATGATATAACTTAGAAAACTTCCAATATTGAATACAATCAAAAGCTGTTTCTCTTTTTTTTTTTCTCCCTCTTCCTTCTTTCTTTGTCAAACATCTTGTATGTGTAGTGATAGCAGGTGATTTTCAATATCAGGGAGCTTTCCATCTTAAGCACAAGCCTAAAATTAGCTCTTCCACAAATCGCCCCTCCGAAGCCAGACTTTAGAAGTACAAATTATATTAGGAGTCAAAATGTCACATGCAGAGTTCTTGTCTTCTGCTTTATAACTTAACTTCTTCATATCTGGCCAATAACTCTGAGAATTATAAAATATCCATATCAAAAATCTTGAATCAACTTGGGCTAACAGCTCTTAACGTACACCTCAGAAATATAATTTCCACTTTCAAGTAGACTACTTTGGCCTAGCACTCCTCTCGGTAATCAGTCTCATTAGCGTGAAGGTGACAAAATACAAGCGAAATGACAGAGGAGAAAATAACTTGTAAAGCTGAAGAACAGGTATCTAGAGGCAGCAGCAGAATGATTTACCCTACAGATTTGAGGGAGTAGAACAATGCCCTTAGCAGGCTAGGTTCGAGCATATGTGGTGAAAGTGCTTTTCCTTTTTGTGGCTGCTTTGGCACCTGAGATTGAAACTATTTTATTTCAATTCATTCAGCACAATACTATGTGAACTAAGTTGTCAAAGATGCTGGTGCTCTGAATCTCTCTGTGAGAGACTCTAGTGGTAATGCTTTGAAGCTAGTTATTATAGGAATGTCTACCAGGAGGGTTGGTCTTAGCACCCATCTGCGGGTCTAGTGGCATTGGGGATTACAGGGATCGCAACTGCTGTCTTTTGTATATTGGTTATTTCTATGTACACAGTTTTCACAAAGGTTACTGTTGAGCTAGTGGTATTGGCCGTGGAGATACTGCCGAGTGGAATGATTTTGCAGAATATTTCATCCTAAGATTCACTCTTTTTCTTCCCCAACCCTGCTTCTTACAATCTGACTGATCAGAATTTTAGGAATAGGAAGTACCACTTTAACCAGCTTGACCTAACCGCTATAAATATAAACCTCAGATAAATGATGGCTGTCTTCTGTGAGACCTGTAACACCTTGATCTCCTTTCTTTGCAGCCATTCTTGCTGCTGCGGTTTTGACAGAGTAGTAGTAAACCCTCAGAAGCGAACAAGAAATAATAATCCACAAGGCTGAGAAAGCAGAGTCCAGGGAACCTGGGAGAAATATTATCCCTGAAGATATTCTAGGATGGAGGAATGCAGTTAGTAGAGTGAGTGAGAGATAGTAGAGCTGAGAGCAAAAATAGCATGGGATCATATAGCAGCCCAACTTATTTGTCTATTAAATTATGACGCTTGTAGAATGTCAACTCTTCCTTGTTTATATTAAAAGTATTTTTTCTTTCTTGCATTTTTGGTAAGATGAGAAAATATCTCCTGGGGTATTGTTCTAGAATCGAGCTAGTCCTCTGCGGTGTCTATTAACTTTCTAGTCTACTCACCATAACCTCCATATGAGAAAGAAATATTTAACTAGAACTAATAGACGAGTTCTCATATAACATTAGCTCCGTCGGTCACTGTTTGCAAGAGTAGCATCCTGGATACAGCCTTCTTCGAATATTGTTTTAGTTTAGCAATTGAGAGCCTTACTCTTATTAATCTGAGCATCTTACACCCATTATTACACTTTTATTAATAGGGGACTGATACAGATAAAGTAAAGATTCGAAGCCTACAAGGAGTAGGAGATCAGGGTGGGGGCCCGATATTAGTTCTGGACATATCCGCTGTGGGAGTAGATCACTTTAGTATCCCTCACAGATCGACTCTGACAGGTGCATTGGGGCGTTTATGTCTACTTTTATAAGAGCAATAGTGCTGCTACTATGGGTAAGAGGAAAGAGATAAGATAGGAAAGGAAGTGAATTTAGGAATTGGGGAATAACAGAGAAAGAAAAATCTAGATATAACTTGGAAAAGTAGCTAGATTTGTATGATAGAATAAATAGTTATACTGTGAACTCGACCTTTTATACTACTCTATATGAAATGATTGGGGATGGCTGATACTCTCACAACTCAGGAAGAGGGTGTTCTGAATAGGGAAATGATATCTTGGTTCTTGCAGTTATCAGCTCTGCTTTAGTAGATGGGCTTTTATCATTATTATGCTCTCTAGTGTTACTTGTTTTAATATCAAAGAGTTCCCTGTAGATTGATCATCCTAATGGGTAGATGAGTACACTCAGGAATATCTTGATAACTGGGAAGAAGAACTGGTTGGAGACTTGCAATATGCTAAGAATATTTTACGGAGGTATAGCTGTTAAGTTTTGTATATTCTAGAGGGGGTAAGGGGTAGCTAACTCAGAGAGGTAGAGAAAGCTAAGCCATGCGGTATTTAAGATAACAGAGAGAATTCAGGAATACTGGAGTAACTATAGTTCGGTAAAGGTAAAGTAATAAAATGGAAGTTCTCAAATTCTTAACTTAATATCTTGTTATATTTTTAAGATCTCTTCTCCATTACTTGATTTTCTCAAAGTTCTGGGAATAGCACTTACTACTTATACTAAAATCCCGCTACATCCTGTTTACTAGTAATAATGTATCTTCTTAAGATTTCAGATTTATCAAAGAAAGTGCGAATACTGTTTGACCTTGAATAGTTGTCCCACTCGAACTTAGATAGTCTTCCAACATCTATTTCATCTGAGGGTGTCCCCACTCCAACAATAGAGAGTTTTTGATCTCTTCACCCTAATAGACTAAGTTTATATATGTGGTCGCAATATTAATATACCAATAGTCTTTATCGTAAACTATCCAGGAATCAGTTCCAATAGCCAGATGTCAATGCATAATGCATAATGTTGGTATGTACTAGCTAAGAAGTATAGTCTTCTCACTTATCTTTCCACTCAGGAATTAGTGTCATGGAACTGGAGCTTCTCTGGTATCTCGTGTAGTCAATATAGATGCCTCTAGTTGCTCCTACTACGATGAGTGGGGATCTGACATACATTTTTCCATTACGGTGACGCAGTCTCTACTACTAATAGTAAGCTATTCTCCTGTATGTAACAGAAATCTCTTAGCAGGATTTAGGGTGAAACATGTCTGTATTTATATTTCTTATATTGTTTTGCTTATATATCTCTTTTATACTTGCTTGGTATACTTCTATATACATATATTTTCTATTGCTCAACTTGTATGGATAATAAAAGAACTAGAACTTCTACAAATTAACTCTACCACTATTGATTCATCTCACTTAATATATACCAGTAGCATCCCTTGCACCTTTCTTATATTATCCATATAGAATAGATCCTGCTTAAAGTTAACATTTTGCACACTGTGCCTATTCACTTCTAGCTTACTTTTTCACTTATTAGATCCAACTCCTATTTCTCATAATATACCTAATTATCTACTTACTTGTTTTCTATCTTATTCACTGTATTACTTTCTAACTTCTCTATCTTTATAGCAGTTCCTAACTTCTCAGTTCTCTTGTTTAGTTGTTTCTTTATTGACAAAGTAACCATCACCACCAGTATTAATCACACAACTTTGGTATTATCTATTGCAATTAAGCCTATCACAGACTATCAATACTTCTAATAGCTGATTATATATACTTAGAGGCATTCTTCTAAATATTAAATATAATTATTTTCTAATACTATCATTAGTAAGAATAGACAAAGAATTACTTTCTTGCTTTATTCTTATTTAATAATCATTCAGGTTTAATATAGTCAAGTATAAAAAGATTTCTCCTATTATATCTTTAATAAACCTCATTCAGGCCCTGTTTGGCAGGCAAGAAAAATCGCCTTTTTCTCACTTTTATGCCATTTTTCTGGTCTTTTTTGTTTAAAAAATGAGAGGCCTGTTTGGCACGCCTATCAAAATGATGTTTTTTAAATGGAGGTGGTTTTTGTTTTTACGCTATATTTTTTGTAAAATAAGCAGAGGATTAGGGTATAATAGAAATATAAAAACAAAATTAATGAAATAACTAATACAATCTTTATAAGAGTGATAATAATTCCAGTAAATGTTTCTATAATCTTTTGCAAAATATGCTGATTGATTCAAGAGCAATTTACGAACCAATTTCAATAAGCATATACAATTAATTCCACTCAGAATTTCATCTAAGCTGACGAGGACGAATCTCAGCATTTCAAACTCGATAGAGGTTTGTTACTACAGCTAGCCATGGGGGAATTTAAAGAAGTTGAAAGTCGTGTTAAAGAACAAGTTTGTAGAAACTCTGCTGCTAGTGGCAGAGGGTATATGTTAGAGCGGCTTGATGAGGGAACACACTCGTGACATTTTGCAGAGATTTTTCGAATGTCTCGTGATTGTTTCCTCAAGCTTTGTAGCTGGTTGAGAGACAGTGGAGGTTTGATTGACACGAGGGAGATAACTTGAATGATTAAAGAGCAGGTGAGAATGCTTTGGTGAACTGTAGGAAGAAGAGCATTCAATAGGGATGTACGGGAGCGCTTCCAACATACCGGTAACACTGTTAGCAGGTATGAATCTTTCTAAATAAAGCTCTAAATTATTTTATCTTGTAGTTAATACTAATAAAGACTGTGAATTAGGCATTTTCATCTAGTGCTATCAGCAATAATTGAATTGGGGAAAGTAATTGTGAAACCAGCAGAAGCCGAATGCTCATAGGATGTCAAAAGGAATTCAAAGTGGTTTATCGACTTTGAGAATGCAATTGGTGCACTAGAAGGAACTCATATTCCTGCCCATGAACCTGCAGGCCTTGCCGCTTATTTTCACAACTGCAATAGATATCTTTCACAGAATGTCCTGCTTGCCGGTAGTTTTTATAGATTGTACATCTATGTTCTACTAGGATGGCAGGGCTGGGTACATGATGGGAAAGTTTTGAGGGATGTGATGATCAAGGGGGTTGATCTTCCAGATGGGAAATACCATCTTGGTGATACTGGATAGACATTGAAAAAAGGTTGTTTGACTTCTTATTGTGGAGTTTGTCACCAATTAAGAGAACACTACTAGTCCCAATTGAAGTAAGTTCATAGTCTTTATTCAATTATTAGTCTATTTCTTGTAGTTAGCTTACAGACGTGATATTTGACATTCACTGATTGATGTATTTATTTTATAGGTCTGCGACTAAGAAAGAGCAATTCAATTTAAGGAACTCTCAGCTACAAATTGTAATTGAGAGAAATATAGGAATCCTGAAATGATGATTTCGAATTCTTCGCACAGCACCACCGTTTACCATTCCAGTACAAGTAAAGCTCGTAATTGCTTTAGTTGGACTACATAACTTTATTGTTGAGATTATAGCTGACAGAACCCTAATGCACTGGTTAGATGCAGCAGAATTGTCAACTACTAGTAAGAGTACAATATTTTTCCAAATGTATTCTCCTTATGACTAACATGTATAATATTTAAATGCAGGAGAACAGACAGCTCAGCAGGACTCTAGTAAAGTTGATGAAATGAATATCCACGAAGATGAGAATGATGAGGAAATAACTGTCCTGCATAATGGAATTGCAAGCGAGATATGGAGCGACTATCAGTTGTATCTTATATATAATAGATATAACTAAAAATCAAAAATACAAGTTACACTTAATTACTAATAGATATATAAGTTATATTGAATACAAACTATAGGACAATTTGCTTTAGTAATTGAAGTCAATTGATATCTACTAATTAAAAATATTTATTAAAAGAGTATAGATCTCTCTATCTCCTTTTTTAGCCATGCATCTCTAAGTATCCCCCCTGTAAATGCAGTAAATACGCAAGGGTATTCATAGACCTCCAATACTATTGCCACCTTTACTATATCAGCATCATCCAACCAGTACTCATAATTTGCTTGAAGAATATTAATAGCAAGTTCTTGCTTAGATACAGCCCTTGTATTCTTTGCATAACAGCCTCATCTACCATCTTCCTTATTACTGTAAGCAAACTTCCCTGTGCAACCTGTAACCTCTTTCGTACACCGGATACTGGAGTAGTATCATTGCAAATGGGACTATTATCCAAAGACCTATTATAGTTACATACTCTCCTAACTAGTAATGATTGGAGAGAAGTGTCTGGAGACACAGCTAGAGTACTATCAAAATAGCAGTTACAGAATCTACTAGTATCTCTAGTACTCACTAAACTGAGGTTAGACATTGCCTATTTGGGATTTTCTAGTAATGCACACTTCTACCTTGTTCGTTCCTTGTTCTTATAGTTTTCATCAGCAAAAGTTCACATTTGACCCCCATACCTCATGAGGGATAGGGGGTATGGGGGGCCAAATTATAAAACTCAAGTTGTTGTATCTCTCGTCCATGCCCCATAACTCTGGAATAAATCTGGGGTTACAGGGCATTTTCTTTTGCGTTGGTAATTTCGTTGTCATACAACGTTTTCTGGACGCACTTCGTCCTCGTTGAGCCATTGCACGGTCCATTCGCGCTTGACTCTGCTACTTTAGTTTATCCGGCATGACCTCTTGCGCCAGGAATTGTTCCGTTATGGATTTCTGCCCCACGACTCAATCATGCGTCCCAACAGCCCAAACACGCCATTGGTGGTCCATTCCAGCTTTGACCTTTCCCCTATAGTTTATCCAGCATTACCTCTCGCACCACGCATTGTTCCCTTCTTGATCCAAACATCCTGTTCTGAATTTCCTATTGACAAACTCTTCGCGACTCCGAACGTCCACAATGCACCTTTCCCTGTAGTTCTTCTGCTTTCCTAATTCTCGCTTATTTCTCCCCTTCCTCCTTGCCATTGCCCCATGACCTAATCCAGCCCCAATAATTTCTCTGTGTATACAATATCTAAGCGGACAGTATGCATCGCTTTCGCGACGAGGACCGTCGATTATTTAATGATGCGTGGCCTTGCACTGGCTTATTCCTTCACTGTTCTCACCTTCCTGCCTTCTTCATGGCTGTTTGGAACTTTCCCTCGGCCCCAAGCAACTTTCCCCTGATGTCTTTTTTCACAAACTGGGTTGAAGTCTAACTCTAAGTGGCATATTCAAAATAATAATAATAATAATAATAATAACCTCTTTTATTTGTTTATTTTATTTAAATCTATGTTAGTCCCAAATAGGACGTTAGGCATCCCCATTCAACTCCTCTTCGGGAGCCTCAACTGCCTCCCCCGCTTCAGGATCTGAATGATCGTCCTCCATCTCGCTTTCCTCATTGCCTGAAATCTGCAAATCCAAATATCCTGCAGCTTCTCTGTCCTCCAGTGGGGCATGAGACTCCTGATCCCGTATCAATCCGGGCTCCCGCAGCATTTTCTTAATACGTTTTTTTGTATCTTCAACGAGTTTATCTCGCACTCCTGGCGGCAGTCTTTACCAGGTAGCACACTGTCGAAGATAGATATCTACATTTTCTAGTGAGTACGATAGGCTTTACAACGGCGGATTTGAACCTTTAAATGAGTGAATACTAACTTTGTGCTGTCAGAGCGGAAATATCTGGAGGTTGAACAAATGATCCGGAACTCCAAGCCTTCAGAGAATGATACAGACATGCCGTGGTAAGGCATTTCAGGACATAATTAGTACGATTAAGAAATGATTTATCGGTCCTCCCTCGCATTCTCGAACCCCGGTACCACTTATGAAACAAGAGTTTTGCTATCTCTGGCGCAGAAAACTGCCAACCACAGTCCTGTCTGGGTAAGCCTTATCTCGTCTCACCGTAGACGATCTGAGTTTACTTACTTGTTGTTTACTTGGGTGGCAAGTAAACCGCTCATTTTCGAGCAAATAGGCAACTCGTGCCTTTATTTCGGCAGGTGGTTTTTGCGAGAAGTCATACAGGTCCTCAATCATGTTCTTGCCCTCTGAAACTAGATGTGACCTGGCGCTAGACTGCCTCGATTTCAACTAAATGTATCTAATTAGCCGTGATCAGTCTCCAATAGGACGTTCTTCATCAATTAAAGGACTTACAAAAGTCATTGCCCGCCTTTCCATTACCCTATTTCCCCAACCTAACTTTCTAGCTGCCTTTACCCAATAACCTTCCAGAAGAGTATCGTTTTCGGCAGGCTTTACAAAGGGATTAACAAACCACGTATGATACCGGACCATATTTGCAGCGTTCTCAAAGATTATCCTTGACTCACCCTGCAATCTATTGCTTTTTGCTGATTGTGTGATAGGGGTCCCGATATTAGACTCTGGAAAGTCTGGATCAGCTATACTACGTCGTGAATGGGACGGCATAATTTCTTCCTCTTAATACATCTCAGGAATATAGGGTGAGAATTGT
>NESQ01000388.1:0-84547 GCA_003070745.1 Tuber borchii | reverse complement strand
GTGAAAAGGGAGTTTTGAGCCGCAGAACGTCATTCAAGTACGAGTACTAGTACAATCCTGCTCAGGGGAAGGTGAGACCGACCCGAACAGTTGGCCTTTGAATTACAAACAGGCCACACAACACACCTTGAAAGTTTTTCAAGTTCTCATATTTTTTCTATCCCTTGAAATATCTCGAATTTACTGAACAGACAGTGTGACGACGAATTTCATCCTATTTGCACCTTTTTGCGTACAATAACATCTATCTATAGCACAGTTCCGGTCAAGAACAAGTTATTCAATTACCACACGCGTTCAAGCACAGTGAGATCAGTCTCGAAAAGTAAGTTTGATTTTCGCGTCTCTTTTGTGCTGTGTATCAAATCTAATTTCTTGTAGAATGGTACAAGAGTCTCAATGCCCGTACTGCAGAAGAAAATACAAGTCAAGTACATGGTACCGGAAGCATATGGAAACAGCGCATTTTGACCTTGTACAGCCTATTTGCGACGAAGAACGGCATGCACAAATCCCTCAGCCTGCCGAGTCTGACCTAACCTCCAATCTACTCGGGGAAGAATTTAGTACGGCTGACACGAATATTGAAGCAAATGAGTTCGATCTCTACGTAAACGCTGCCGATTCGGACGTGGAAAGTCTTAATTATTCAGACACTGAGGAAAGCACACCATTGGTTGGACTACCGATACCGACGACGCACCCCACTGCGGGAAGGTCACTACGGGACGTTGTACAGTCCGAAAGATCTGAAGATGAGATGTGGTCACCATTCAGAAGCAAGAAGGACTTTGAGCTTGCTCGGTGGTTTATTGAAGCAAAGGTACCAAAGGATCACATGGATAGATATTTCAAGAAGGACTTGGGGCCTGAGGGCAGTAATATTAACTCTGGTTATCGGCTCCTTGATGCCGTTGATCAGTTGGAATCAGGTATGGGAATGAAGAGCTGGAAAGAGGGGTTTGTATCGTTTAGCGAAGCTGTAAGTAAATGGACCCTACAACGTCCTATTCTAACCGAAAGTAGGAAATTTCGGACGAGGAAGGACCAGACGAAGCTTCCGTAACACAGAAATTCTTTTTCCGCAATCCTATTGATTGTGCTAAATATTTACTTGGTCAAAGATGTTTTGCTCAAGATTTAGTTTACGCCCCTGTGAAGGAATGGAATAGCGAAGAACCACCTCAGAGAGTTTATTCGGAGATGCATACCGCTGATTGGTGGTGGGAGACACAGGTAGGTTCAAATACGACGTTCCACGGCGCTTCCATACCGTTTACTAGGACACAAAATTAACAGCCAGCCTAGGATGAATTACCGGATGGAGCAACACTCGTACCAATTATATGTTCCTCAGACGTTACTTGTTTGACCAATTTCTCGGGAGATAAGAAAGCCTGGCCAATCTACATAACAATTGGAAATATCCTATCGAGTACACGGAATAAACCCTCGAAACATGCAACCGTTCTTTTGGCGCTTTTGCCCGTCCCCCAAAGATGCTGGGCGTAGCAGCAAGAGATGCACGGCAAAGGCAGGTCAACAATGAGATTCTTTGTGATTTGATGGAAGCGATCTTTGCACCAATTGTTGCACTAGGGAACTCCGGACTTGAGGTTGAATGCGCCGATGGAAAGGTCCGATTGTGTTTCTTACGCCTCTCGGCGTGGATTGCGGATCACTTGGAAAATGTAACATTGCACGGTATTCAACAAAATCAGTGCGCTGTCTGTGATGTTCGACCGGAACAGCTAGGGTCCCATTCGAGACGTTCTGCAGCCAGACGAGATTATAGGAAATCCCAACATCTCTTTAACAAATACTGTGAAAACGACCAGCAGGCCAAGCAACAACTTACAGATTGTGGTTTCAAATTGCTTCCTAGCGTCTTTTGGGGGCTTCCGAACGTTCAGCAATCCGATCTGCCCAAACCAGATATTCTCCATGTCGTGTACCTGGGAATATTCGAAACACACCTTATGAAATGGGTTATCGGATTTCTAAAGAAATACAAACGGCTACAAGCATTCGATGCTATCTGGAAGAGTTTAGATGTTTATCCTGGCTATTCCGCGCCGAACAAAGAGTATAGTCGGATCTCTCAGTAGACCGGAAAAGAGATGAAGAATCTGGTTAAAGTGATACTACCATGTTTTGCAGCCTCTCTACGTCGTCCGAGTGCTGCAGAACGTCCCATATTCACCAAAGCTCTAACCTGTGTCCGGTCGATTGTCGACTTTACTCTAATGTCACAATATACAAGCCATACCGATGAGACGATTCAATACCTCGAACAGTTCCTTAAGGCCTTTCATGATCACAAAGTCGTTTTTAAGTAGTACCGAAAGGATAAGTCCACTGCCAGGAAAGTGAGAGAGGTCACAGCCAGAATTCGAGGTGAGCATAGTGAAGTACTTAATCAACACCGCCTTTTGGGGGCTACATTTGCCAAAAGACGTCGGATTGCGGACGAGCAACGTCGCGATTTAGATGGAATTGTTGCAGATATATATGATGAGGATGTAGACTTTAACTTTGTTAAGATACATCTGTTGAGTCACTTCGGGGACCATATACGGCGCTTTGGGAACATTCAAATGTATTCTACCGAGTCGGGTGAAACAAGTCACAAAACAATGATCAAGGAGGGCTATCAGCTGTCAAATAAAAACGATGCAAGCCAACAAATACTACGATCATATTCTAGACTTGACAGCTTCAAAATTCATGAAATGAATATCCAAGCGGATCTATCGCGTCCGATTCGAGACGAAGTACGCGACAAACAGCACAAACGGCAAGTCGGTTCAGTAACTAAACAACCAATGGGTTTCACACCAACTGTGGAAACCATTTCCCAGCTCTACGAGAGTTTGAGAAATATTCCGGACCTTTTAATGGATTATTATCGACGGAAGTCGTCTGTGAGCCAATATTTTGATGTGGATTCGGTTAAACAGTTTCCAGTTGAGATATGTCGGCTTTTACGTGTCCCGGTAGAGAACTTTCAGGACGAGAGAGAGGTCACTTGGCACCTTCTTCGGTGTACCGGAACCCAGCGTTGGAGGTCAACAGGGCAGAGCAGGAATGATTGGGTATGGGTGGATTTGGGTAATAGAAGTATTTATGGAGCACTAAAAGGCTGTTATCCGGCCCGCTTGGTTTCGATAATGAAAGTTCGAGACCCAAGAACGGGTTTAGTAGATAGACTGATATTAGTAGATAGACTATATGTTGAGAACTCGGGGAAGCTCAGCGATATAACGGGACTTGTTACCGTTACTTTGGGGACGGCGAAAGGCCCAAACGGAACAACCGAGATAGTCGTTAGTATCAAATGGATCATGGGCATGGCGCATTTAGTACCCGAGACTAGTGGTAAGGATAACAACCGCTGGTATGTAAATAGTAGGATTGATTTAGAAACATTTAATAGAATTTATTGAAAACTTTACAGTAGAAAGAAAGAAACAAAGAATGGTATGAAGGGGATGCGTAGCGGTGCATTTTGAGACACCTAAGGATATCGATGGTGAACTAACCGAGGCGACAAATAGGAGTGGTACAGAAAGGCAAAGCGAATCATGAATGTCAGGAGAAGGACGAGAGAAGGCACAAAAGATACGGGCTTCAGTGAAATAAAACAGATTTGGCACGCATACTTTGGAAACAGAAGGGTGTGTGGGACCGGTACATGGGTAGAGAGTAGATGTTATGACCTGAAGAACGTCCCCCAGGGGACGAAATCCATAACGGAGAAATCAAGGGGAAGAGAGAGAGAGCAAAGTGCGATATGGGACGCTGAGAGAGACGAGGTTGTTCCGGACGCGCACCAGGAGTAGAGAGTGCATGTTATGACGTGAAGAACGTCCCCAGGGGGACGAAATCCATAACGGAGAAATCAAGGGGAAGGGAGAGCGCTAAGGGCGTGATGGGGCGCTGAGACAGGCAAGGTTGTTCCGGACGCGCACAGGTACAAAGCGGACGCACAACAGCCAAAATGGCCTGGATAGAAATGCAAAAAAAAACAGGGGTCAGTTAAGCGAGACCTCCTCGCTAGTGGAGCAAGCTAGGGGCCACCTGCAAAAGAGGACGATAAATGGCGCCGAAGGCATGTATGGAGCTTTCAGAAGGCCTGTTGGGTCTTTAGGAAAGGCGGTAAATGTATGAGGGACAGGAGGGACCGGGGGAGGTGGTATTACTAGCAGATACAGGGAGATATGTAGGTAATACATGAGGGAGAATTTTTTTTGCTGATGATGAACTGGACTGTTTGGTTCATCAACCCCAGTCATGACTGCTAGGTCATGTTTGCCAGTGCTATTGACTGCTGTCTGGCTAGATCGCCAGGATACTTTCTTTAAGTCAGTCTCTCTTTCTATTTCTCGACCAGACTTTAAGGCATGAATGCCTAAATCAGTAGGAGGGTCAGAAGGTTGCTTACCAGGAGATAGTGTGAAACTGGAATCCAAGGCTAGCACGATGCTGTTGGACAAATTGTGGCAGTAATAGGGAGCCTCATTTGAGTCTGACTCTGGTTCATCGGTGTCCGCCAGCCCACTGTGCACCCTCTGTCCAGTCTTTTTCATGGTGTTCTGAGCTGTTTTGGTACTCACCTGGATGACTTTCTTTGTGGCTACAGCGGAGGGCCCAAGCTGGTTGCCATCTCCATCCAACCCATTGTCATCAGCGAGTGCATTGGGAGAGGGGCCCCTATTATCCCGAGGGTCAAAATATATAGCGCCAGGTGAGGGAGTTCTATCTTGATCATGGACGCGATGGCTATAGAAGAGCAGATCCATTAGTTCGCTCAGTGAATTCACTGACCACTGGATGTGGACATGCCTACTATTTCTGAGTGTGATTATTTCAGCAAGTGGTAACGGCTCCTTAGGATCATCAAGTAGTATGCACATACCCTGTCTGGTTGTACCAACAAGCAGACGATATCCATATCCACATGAAAGGACTCTGTTTATGCATGAAAACAGGTTGTCCATAGTGTGTTCAGTCATCTCCATATAGTAAACATGTTCGTAGGTTTGCCACTGGATCTTGTCCAACCTGGAGGGGAGGGGGTCATCCAGGCGAACTATGGAGGCTTGATCTAGCCAGAGACGAATGGAGCATGGACTGGTGAGACCTGAAGGAGGCATATTAGCAGATACTGTATACATTCAATGAGGATAGTTTAAGACAACTTACAATCATTTTCGACGGCAACAGAGGCCGCAACGGGGGCTGCGATAGCGGGAACTGGTTGTGCTACTGTCAACAATCTTGTCAAGGTAGCCTTATATTTTTTTGCTATGTCCTTTAGCAAAAAATCAAGGCATTCAGTAAAATGTTCGCCCTGGTATGTGTCTGTCAGCTAGAGTGCCACCCTATCTAAAGTACGGGTACAAAAAGATCTGTACGGTAACGCAACGGCAACCCCACTACCACTATAAATTTATTACCCCTACAACTACAACTACTTGGGATAAACTGAAAATATGTGTAGACATACAATAGATATAAGAAAAGCTATATGTAAAATTAAAAAACAAAAAAATCAATACTTGGTATACCATCCCCTTACATCTAAGACAGCAGCAACCCTACTAGGCATAGACTCCCACAACCTTTCCAGAAAATCCCCCTCAATATCCTGAGTCCAAACCTGATTTAGAGCTACTGCTACATGCTTTCTAACAGTATCTGGGCCCCCCTTGGTCTTGTGGATATTGGGAAAGTGCTGGTACAGCTTTTCCTTCATCCTCTTCCAACAGTGCTCAATAGGATTGAGGTCAGGAGAATTGGGTGGCCATTCCATAACCTGTATATTGTTTTCCTCAAACCAAGCCATGATATCTCTTGCAGTATGTATCTTTGCACCATCCTGCTGAAAGATAGGATCCCCAACTGGGTCCTTCACCTCCTGCCAGATATCAACTAAACCATCCTTCAAAACTCCAATATATATAAATCTATCCACACTCTTGTCAAAAATAGGAATCAGAGGACCCTTATTTCAGCCCCAAATACAAGCCCAAACCATCAGCTTTACTCCTGGCCCCTTGGTAACCCCATGAATACAGTCTTTGTGCTACTTTTCTTCAGGTGTTCTGAATACCCATATACTCTTAGGATCCTTAGACTTTTCAACCAAGGATTTATCACTAAAGATAACTCCTTCAAAGTCTTCCTTATCCAATCCTTATACTTTATTACCCAAGCTAACCTCTTAACAGCATGCTCATCCTTTAGAAGAGCTCTTTTCCTAGCTCTCTATTTCTTTATGTTGACTGAGGCCAAAGCTCTCTTGACTGTTTGGAGGGAGAAATGTGGTGCAACATCATTCTGCAATTCTGATAAAGTCTTGTGGCATGCCTTCTTAGACTCTCTGACTAGGCAGCAGTGGGTTCTGGAATCGATAATTTTAGGTCTCCCAGGTATGAGAAGGTTTTTTGCATCACCTCTCTTTTGGAAGCAATTATGGAAAGTTTGAATAGTGCTCTTTGGATGGTTTAAGAGCTCTCCAATTTCTCCCAAAGAGATTTTTTTTTTCCTCAGAGCAACTATTTGCCCTTTCTCAAACTCTGTTAGGTAGCCTGTCTTGTGTGGAGGCATTGTGGTTGAGGGGTAGTTGATTGTAGGAGTGGGGTGTTTTGAGGTGTCGCGTGGTAACCACCGATCGTATGGATCCTTTTGGCCTAGTACTTTATAATAGGAGGAGTGGCAATAGCATATACCAGAATGCCCGCCCATTGGGTAGCCATACTCTCCTTCTAGCCTGAGATTCTGTCTTGCTCCATCTTATGTTTCATAGCATTCTGCCAGTCCTTCTACTTCTCCCCATAAGTTCTCGGGTTGGAGAAGCTGTAGAGGAACTTACATCAAATAACATTACCCTCATCTTCATAGTCCGCTGTTTGTTTTTATCAAAGTCCAGATTTTGAATCTGCTATTGTAATAGAGGTTAGGGCGGTGGGTGGTTGATGGATCTGGAGGTGTTTTTTCTATTTCTAAAATGGTCTTCCAGTGAATAAAAGAGGTCCACTAGTAGATGCTAGTAGCCTGGAGGATGGCGGGAGGATAGTTTATGCTAGATATGAAAATAGAAATAGAGTGAGCTTGGCAGACGATAAGGGAGATAAAGGGAGCTCTGCAGATGATAAATAGCCGTGAGAAGGCTATTAGCTAGGAATAGACAGATGGATAGTCCTGAACTGGTTTGGGAATATACTAGTAATATTGTGGATGAGTGAGGTTTTATAGAGCTTTATAGGTTCTGTTAGGATAGGTGGTAGATCAATGAAGGATATGATTGTAATTCGGGAAAGTAACATGGAGAGAGGATAGATGGAGGTGAGGGAGAGCTTATATAGGCCGCGGAGACCAGTTTTAGTGGGGTTCACAGGATTGTACTCTGTACAAACTTAAATATTGATTGACATCTTGAATCTTGAAAAGTTACGTGATCTATGCATAAAGGTAATCGGCTTCAGATAAGGTTTTAAGCAGCAATGGAGCCACAAAAGAGCTGCAGGGGAGCTGCAACCTGAAAGCCAAAACCTTGCTAAGCTGCTCTAGATCAGCCTCTTGAAAACTGGAAGATGACAGCTTGAAAGTCAGGACTCGTCTATCATCCTACTAAACAAACTTGAAGTTTCCCCAGATCCAACTCTTGAAAGAAATCTGCCTTTGGCTTTAAAAGACTAAATTAGCTGCAGTTCGCCTCTACCGATTAGCTCATGCATTTTCTGCCAGACTACTTGAAAGAGAAACACCACACACGATTACGATAACCTCAAATACAATAAAGTGCGCTTATTGCTAGTGACACTATCAGTAGGCTGCTGCATATGAAAAGCACCTTCAGACAATATATCTTAATATTGTTCTATCTCCATGTGCGAATACAGACTTATTCTTGCCGGGGCCACCTGCTTTTATATACGATGAAAATATCAATCAGAGCAACTCAGACTACAAAACTGATCACTGGCTGGAGATGGCAGATTGTCATATAGCAAGTTGTGAGATAGATGATGATATGTAGAATGAATCAGATATGGAGGATATTTCCCACCTGCTAGTCTGCAAGTGCCTATTGAGCCAAGAAACTATTGACGATGCTAGCAGAGCACTTAGTGATGTTGCTGGCTATATGATGCTGAATAGAGCAATGACAAATGATCTCTGGAGCCCTTTCTCATCCAAAGATAACTTTAATTTGGCAAGCTGGCTAGTTCAAAGCAAGGTATTCAAGTCACAGATTGACGCGCACTTTGCAGAAGGTTTAGGGGGTAAAGGTAGCAGATCATTCCGGTCTGCCTATATCATGCGATAATACCTCGATGTTCTAGACCTATTTGGTGAGTACCTGATATGGGCGGAAGCTGTTATTGATGATGGTCGACAGGCAACAACTTTCTATTAACAGAATATTATCGACTGTATCTGCTACCTGATCCGCCAGGTCCCCTATAGCTCAGATATAGTCTACGCACCTATTCAGGAATATGATATAAGTGGGAAGCGATTATACTCTGAGATACATACAGTGGACAGGTGGTAGGATATACAGGTATAAAATAGGTTCTAATAAGTTTCAAGTGGTAGATATTTCAAGTGCTAATAGCTCATTCTGTTCCTTGGTAGAATACGCTACCCACCAGGTCAACAGTGGTACCTATTATCGGATTGTTGGACCAGACTCACCTTACCAATTTTTTGAGGTATACGAAAGCCTGGTCAGTATGCATGACGATTGGCAATATTCTTTTGTGGATGAGAAACAGCCCTGCTAAGATGCTAGTCCTGCTTCTGGCATTGCTTCCGGTGCCGCTAAAGTCCACTGGTGAATCAGGCCTAGCCGATGAAACCTGGCGGCAGATGAATGCAGATGCCTTGCAGACTGTCTTCGAGTTTGTCCTTGGACCATTATAATAAGTTGTTCAGGAAGCAATGGTAATATATTGTGCAGACGGCAAAACACGACTTTGTTTTCAAATTCTATCGGCCTGGATTGCAGATCATGCTGAACATGTGGCCTTGTACGGAATAGGTAGCAAGTCATGCCCAAAGTGTGAGATTCCACCCAAGGAGCTTGGTGGGAATCCACTGAAGATGTATGAGATCCGCGACTACATCCTATATAGAGAGATAGCCTTGAACAATGAGCTAGCAGAAGTGGCCAGTATTTCAGAATACTTTCAGCAGGTGGGTGTGAAAATAGGAAATAACATATTGGCTAGACTGGACCGAGTGAACCCCGCCGACCTACATGCGCTGGACCTCTTGCATAACATCTACCTCAGCTTATTCAAACATATGATAGAATGGGTAGAAGAGTTTCTGAAAAAGCATAAATGGCAGCAGGCATTTGACGATACCTGGAAATAAATTCTGCCTTATTCTAGACTCAGCGTACCAAAAAAGGCCTATCGTGAAGTTATACAATAGCCAGGAAAGGAAATGCACAACCTGGGCTGCGGTATTTCGGCCATATTAGTGTTCGCATTGCGAAATCTGGACAGTTCTCAGTATCAGGATTTCAAAACCGCCTTGAAGTATGTTGGCGCCCTTGTTGACTTCTCTCTCATAGCCCAATATCGCAGTTATACACTAGACACACTTGTCTATATGGAAAGATACCTGCAGATATTTCACTGAATGAAGAACATTTTTCTTGAGTTCCGTACCTCGAAGGCTACCCATGCTGAAGCAAATCGTCAGGGTAGGGATTTAAGGCAACTAATAGGAAGCCAGCATGCTAACGAAGTCTACTACAATATTGCCGCTAAACGCCATTAGCAGGTGGATCAAGAGAGGCTTAAAAGGTCCAATCACTGGACAGATTTGATATAGTATTAGGAACATGTTTTTGTACGGTCCAGGGTGGTCCTGAACGCTCCTGAACCACCAGGGGGGGTTTTGGTCCCCATGGTCCTTCCTGGTCCACTTTGCGTAACCGAGATACGTGAACACGGACCAGCGCGGACAAGCGTGGACCAGAGAGCACTAGAGGGACTATAACCCCCCCTGGTAGACCAGGACGTGTTTTTACGTTTTCCTGATAAGTGCCAGAACCACTTCAACTTTATCAAGATACACTACCTGAGTTATTATGCCTTCCATATATGGCGTTTTGGGTTCATATCGATTTATTCTACTGAGATCAGTGAACTAGCATATAAGGAGCAGCATCAGGAAAATGTTTTTGCACGGTCCAGGGTGGTCCTGAATGCTCCTGAACCACCAGTGGGGGTTTTGGTCCCCATGGTCCTTCCTGGTCCGCGCTGATCCACCCTGGTCCACTTTATGTAACTGAGGTGTACGAACGCGGACCAGCGCGGACCAGGGAGCACCAGGGGGACCGTAACCCCCCTTGGTGGACCAGGACGTGTTTTTACATTTTCCTGATGCAGATTAAAAACGGTTATCAGAGATCAAACAAGAATGATGCTGCCTGACAGATCTTGTCGCAATGTTGCTGCCAGCACACTCTAGAAATGCGGTTGCAGACTATAGAAGACTTTTGAAAACAGAAGGTGTGATCATGGTAGGAAATAGCGAGATGGGGATGCCAACTTTTTCAAGCTGCAGTGTATTTCAGCAAATTCTCAAAGGCCGCGCAATGAATATTGGTATACTTTCTGAGCTATGCCGAGCGCATGACATCAAGTATTGCGATATGATGAAGGAGATACTACGTTTTATCAAGTATATTGCAGCGGATGACCTGTGGCTACCTGCTGACCTTAAAGAACTTGGTTTACTTCCCATAGAGGGATTTACCTAGCTTGAAATACCAGTTGGTGATTTTCAGAAAACTGACAGGTTCCAGATCTACCGGGCCTGCTGTACTGGAACAAAGGCTTTCCGTAATGGCAGTTCCAGAAACGATTGGGTATGAGTCTAGACTGGCAGAGAGGAGAGTTATGGAGATTTGCGAGAACAGGCGGTAGTACAATTATTAGCACTTTTCAAGATAAGAGACGTTCTAAGTGAGGCCACAGATATTCATTGGCTAGCACTTGTTTGCATACTTGATCCAATCAATAGTGGCAGATTTCACCAGGCGAGTGGACATATTCGAGTCGGCAAGCAGCCCACTGGTCGAGAGATACAAATAGTTAGTATAGGGGTAGTGGTTGGACAGGCGCATGTAATTCCTAGTGGGGAGAGACAATGGATAGTGAATTATAGGATTGATTTGCGGACGTTTAATAAAATATATTAATTTAAATTATTCCACTGAATTATATACAGTATTTATGCAGCCGAGTAGAGACCGGATACCTTAAGTATCCACCCGGCCTGAACTAGACTGTGTAAGCACTATAGAATAAATCTGCGGACAAATTCGTGGACATTTAATGAAATATAGATGTGGCCAAGCTGAGGCAGGACACTTAAGGTGGCAATCCCCATCCCAAGTGTCCTGCTTCAACTCGGCCATGTGAGTACTAGCGAATTAATCTACGGACATTTAATGAAAATATAAAACATGCTCCACCTCACCTGTGGGCTGCATAGTGTGCAGGAGTTGTATAAGAATAAATCTGGACAATGTAGGTTTAGCCTCAGCGGATTATAATAATAAGGCTATTCTACCCAGGGTGTGGACTATGAATTTAGTATTATGGGATGCCTGCAGAAGGATCTAGGGTACTGGAAGTGGCGGAGTCATGATGGTGGCACCCAATGCGGACGATTTGGTAAGGGTACGCCAGATGCCTACAGACAAAAAGATAAGAAGGAGGATAGTGGTGGGACAGAATGGGCCGCGACAAGCGCGCTAGACACTAGGGAAGGAAATGGGGCTGTTGGGATACCCCAGATGCAGGACATGATACGCAAAGAACATCTGGAAGACCAGGGTGCAGAGTACGTATAGGGCAAATGCAACTCGCCTGGACTTGGGTGCTATTTGTCTGGAAACAGGGCTATTCGTTCAGAGTAAACTTTTTTTTTGCTGATGAACTACACATCCGCTCTCACAAAGCCTTTTCTCTGCAGGTAAAAGAAATACAATACAGGACCAGCAGGAGACAACAAGAAAACCCATACCATAAATCCTCTAAAAAGATGATATCCCATGCTCTGCCCAAGTCCCCAGTAGGCAGCTCTTCAGAAAACATCCCTATAACAAAAGAAACTAATACAAAAGAAACCTCCTTGAAAGTAACAATGCTTCTCAGTAATCCCTGACCCAGTCTCTTACAGCAGGGGGGTTCCAAGTAACCCGTTCCTTGTTGAAGTGCCAAGGTCACTTTTTCTTAAGTTTAAGGGGATGGCAGCCTGAGTGTACTATTCCCCATTTCTCATAGAGCCCAGAAGGCCGAGCAGCAAGCGACCGGAGGGAGTGCAATACCAACCGCATTTCCTCAGTGGGATCCAGCTGGGTAGTAATGAAGTTCGACCAGCTAGGGGAGAACTTGAAAGAGCAGTGGCCATAGTAGAGGTTTCTGCCTGCACATGGCTATGTAGGCGAGAGTGCCACCATGGAAGGAGGTAGGTAGGCATGAGCCACTACCTATAACAATGACTCTGCAAAGCCCAAGAAACAACAGTGGTAATGTTGTTAAAACCCACGATGAAGTTGATAACCCAGGCCTATGAGGCTCCAAAGTTCAGCCCAGGACTCGAAGGATCGTGAGAGTGGTTTGGTGTTTTGCACCGCAACCACCTTCTATAACAGGAAGGTGAAAAGCGGGGTCAGGAAAATAGTGGAGAAGAAGCTTGGTATTCAGAAAGTCAGGATCGGATAAATAATATACTCGCGAGTGATCCTATATATCCTACATACCTTCCCCATGATAAGTGACTTGAAGCTCGTATGATTGTGGGACAAGGGGTAATAAAGTCTCTCATTGCGCTTGCTGAGGCTAGTTTATGAGGGGATTCTTGTGATATATATATGGCATGTAGTGAAGCTGCTGTAAACAAGTGATAGCCTATAAAAACATATTCCATCAGAGAGAGCTACAGAGATCAGGTAATAGGGTAATTTATTGTCTTGGCATGGAAATGATTGGCTGGTGCTACCATCTGGAACAATCAGGCTCCAAAAATACAAAGGAGTGTTCCCCGCTTTTCTTGATTTTAGGGGGAGGGGAGAAGTCCATTAACCTCCGCGATGCACTCTCATACCGGTGCCCTCTTCTATCATCTCACTTATCACCGAACCTTATCCAATATGAACACCTTACCTAGCGGGAGCGGAGGACCAAGCCTCACTCGTGATCCCTGCCAGTATGGCATATCCAATACCCGTACCGAGAATAACACAAGCAATATTATTCACGGTCACTCGAATCAAAACATCGGAAATGTGTTAAACAGCTATAACCACACCATCAACGTGGGAGTAGGTGAAGAGTCTTTGAGGATCCAAGCATGGTTGTCGCCGCTCGAGCCATGTGCAAGGCATCAAGATGTGAGGAACCGTCGATTGGATGGTGCTGGGGACTGGGTTCTACGGAGGAATGAGTTTGAGTTATGGCGCGAGAGTCAGGATGACTCAGTGAATCCTACTCTTCTATGCTATGGGGGTGAAGGGGCTGGAAAGACATATTTAAGGTATAAGAGTATTTTCCAGAGACTACTGGCGCAGACGATGCTAACGGGGAATTAAATCAGTTCATTGGTGATAGACACCCTATGCGAGCAAACTTATGACCAGAATATCGCTATTCTGTTCTTCTATTGCGATTACCAGGCGCGGAATGACCAATCGGCGGTGAATATGATGGGGAGTCTACTCAGGCAGATTGTCCTGGGAGCAGTGGGAATTCTAGGCGAAATTCAGAATGCTTTTGGGAAGTCAAGGCGGGGAGGTGGCAAAGGTCTCCGGTTACTGGAGATGCGGGAATTATTCGTCAAAATAATCGGTTCCTTCGAGCGAGTATATATCTGTGTAGATGCAATGGATGAGCTACTGCCCCAGCATCGGTCGGAATTCCTCCGCGAGCTACAACAGATTATTCAGGAAGCGCCAAATACACGGTTATTTCTGACAGGGAGACCGCATATTCGTGGTGAACTTGACAAACATCTTACGAGAGGAGCCCATACAATACAGATTGTGCCCGACCAAGGAGATATCGCTCGATACTTAAGCCGGAAGATGGACGACGACGATGACCGAGATCCAGATTTGATGACGGAAAATCTGAAAAATGATATTATGAAAACAATGTTGGAAAAGGCTTCGGAGATGTAAGGAGTAACTTAGCCTTATTATCAATTTGTGTCACTGATTGAAATTCTGCTCAGGTTTCTGCTTGTTGCATTAAATATCGATGCAATCTTGGGCGAGACCACATTAGCGAGGAGAAAGAAAATGTTACAAAAGGTGGCTACGACCGGTGTAGATCTGAACAGTGTATATGATCAAACACTGAGGCGAATAAAGGACCAGAAAGAGGGCCGATCAAGACTTGGGATGGAGGTCCTAATGTGGGTATCCCACGCAGAACGGCCATTGCGGATCGACGAACTCTGTCACGCTCTGGCCGTAGAAATGGAGGCCACAGACCTTGATCTTGAGAATGTCCCTCCGCAAGATACAGTGTTAGGGTCATGCTTGGGACTTGCGGTAGTTGACAAGGGGACATCAACGGTCCGGCTAATCCACTACACGGTTCAAGAATACCTTTCCCAGCCTGGTGTTTTGCCAGGTGCTCACAGAGTACTTGGGCAAACATGCTTAACTTATCTAAATTATGAGCAGGTCAAAAGTCTTCCGGCCAATACCGCTTTGGACCTCGGAGAAATGCCATTCAATTTTCTCGGGTATTCATCTTTGCATTGGTGGAGGCACGCAAAAATCGAACTCTCGGACCACGCCAAATCACTTGCGCTTGAGCTATTAAACAGGCACGGTGACCGCATATCTACAACACTTCTCAAGGAAATCTTGGGTTACAATTTTGGCCCATCTACCACATATCACCTATTTCCCAGTTTGCACTGTGCATCCTGCTTCGGACTAGATAAAGTCGTAGCCGCTTTGATAGAGATGAAAGGCTGTGATATCAATCAACAAGACTATAGGAGGTTTACACCGCTCATGTGGGCTGCTCAACAAGGAAATCAAGGGGCAGTGATGCTGTTGCTCACGCGGGACGATATCAGCCCCGACAAGCCAGACAACCATGGCCTCACACCACTCCGGTTGGCTTCTGGCAATGGACACGAGGGGATAGTGAGATTACTACTTGCACGAGATGATGTCAATCCCGAAAAACCAGACAATGATGGTAAAACGCCACTCCAGTGCGCTTCTAGCAATGGGCGTGAGGGGGTGGTGAGACTACTACTCGCACGGGATGGTGTCAATCCCGACAAGCCAGACAAGGGTGGTCAAACACCACTCTGGTGGGCTTCTAGAAATGGGCATAAGGAGGTGGTGAGACTACTACTCGCACAGGATGGTGTCAATCCCGACAAGTCAGACAACTGTAGTCGAACACCGCTCTGGTGGGCTTCTTATTATGGGCATGAGGAGATAGTGAGACTACTACTTGCACGGGATGGTGTCAATCCCGGCAAGCCAGACAAGGGTGGTCGAACACCATTCTGGTGGGCTTCTTATTATGGGCATGAGGAAGTGGTGAGACTGCTACTCGCACGGGATGATGCCAATACCGACAAGCCAGACAACGATGGTCAAACACCACTCCAGCGCGCTTCTAGCAATGGGCGTGAGGGGTGGTGAGACTACTACTCGCACGGGATGGTGTCAATCCCAACAAGCCAGATAACGGTGGTCAAACACCACTCTGGGCGGCTTCTAGAAATGGGTATGAGGAGGTGGTGAGACTACTACTTGCACAGGGCGATGTCAATCCCGACAAGCCAGACAATGATGGTAAAACACCACTCCAGTGCGCTTCTAACAGCGGGTGTGAGGGGGTGGTGAGACTACTACTTGCACCGGGCGCTGTCAATACTGACAAACCGGACGATGGTATAACATCCTGAGGTCGCTTCTGTGTTCAGGCATAGGAAGATTGTAGCACTCCTCCAGCCTCGGACAACTCCACCGTCTGCCCTTGATTAAGCTCAGAGCGCCAGACAGAGATTAGCGTCCATTCTCTCTGCCCATACTTGCATATATGATATATCCTTTCCACTGCAGTTTCACCCTACATACCCATTATTAGCCCAAATTCCATCCTCTCCCTGTTGTTGTTAGAATGCGGCGTCCATCGCACCTCGGTGAAACCCCGGCACCTCGGCAGACATACACCTCGGGAATGCTACACCAACCGACAAGTGATATCCTGTGAAGCTGGACATAGCCGGTGGACACATTCAACCCCGGCTGGTCCGGACTGAGGATGGAGATAGGAAAGAACGTGTGTTGGAAAGGGATCGGTTGTGTTCGGCTCTTTTCGTTTGTCTTTTCTTTGTCTGTTACGGGTATGTTGTCTTCGTATAGGTACCAGTTGATTTCCTATGTTCAGTAGTTAGTAACGCAAGCAATCAAGAGAGTTTCCTCCGCACAGAAAGGTGTCCTACTTTAGTCTTCCCCATTTCAGTTTTTACCTATCGCCCCTTGCTGTCGCCTAATGTCTTCCTACAATCTCCCCCCCACCCCCACCCTCGGGTTCTCTCTTTCTTTTCTGTTTTTCCTAAACTCCAATCTTCTATTTCATTTCATTTTAGACATGTACTTAGTGCATGAAACTATTATGTTTTGTATCATACAGACCTTTGCACCCCCGGCTCCTTTCTTCTCATGGTATTTAGTAGAGGGTGACGTATTGCTCAGGATTGTGACTTGATACGTTATCGCTTTCAAAGTGTCCCCTTTTTCTATTCATATATATCTGCCCGCCCCCCATATAATATTATACCTTATTTTCCTTCACCTTTTGCACTAGAATTCTAGCCTCCCATACCCACCAACGACCACTTCCTTACCTCTATTATAGAAGATGAAAGAATAAGAGAAACATCCCAATATCAAGGTGTTTCCAGTGAAACTTGCTTCCAGTACGGGATCAACCCCATCAAGGTCTACCACGTCCACATAGAGATCTTCCGGACTGAGTTTAGGACTTTAAATCCTGGCCTTTGCTCGGCACGTACCAATGCAAATATATTGCAATAACAGTTGAAAATGGCATACATACCAATCAAAAAATTATGATGTGAAATATCTATCGGCTAAGGCCTCCACTATCCACTATCATGACTTTTTCATGTTTTATCCCCCCCCAATGCCACAGCGTCCCACCAATGCCACAAGAATCTTGTAAGGTCGAGCGATAATTTGATAAATAAGGGTTTTTTCCTTCTTTTCTCTATAGTGCTATATCTGAGATACGGGAAAGCAAGCATGGAGGAAAGAAAATTTGGTGTTAGGAGTAAGGTTTCGGGTAGGTAGCTGAATTGTGGCTAATTCCCTCATAGAATAGCGAGGCTGGGAGCGAGCTGGATAATTAGGAAAGGTACCAACTCTGTTTGCCAAAAGTTGCCGTTGCATTACCTCACCAACCCTGATTCTTTCTTTGCGTGGGTGTGCCTTGGGTGGACGAGTAGGTGAAGGTTCCACATAATTTGGAATCGGAATAATTTCACGATCGGGGGGAGGAGAGGGTACCTGCTGTCAACCTCACTCCTAGTAGCAAAGTTTCTTTCCTCCATGCTTACTTTCCTGTATCATAAATCTAGCATTAAGTTATAGAAAGAAAATAAAGTTTATTTAGTTATCAGACCATCGTTTAATCTTATAAGATGTTGTGGCATTGGTGAGACGCTGTGGCATTGGAGGGATAAAACATGAAAATCCGTGGCATTGGAGACTTTAACCGTAATGTTATTATAGATAAAAAAAAAGTGGTACGGTAGTGAATGGAATCTTAATTATATATCTTTATTCTACTTTAATACTTGTAGGATAGGATGGCTGAAAATATCTCATAAATGGTGTGGGGCTTATGGGCCCGGGACTAATTTTGTATAATATATGAATGATATGAGATGGAGAGTTGGAGGTGGGTGGTAAAGATAAGGGGAAGATGTGTCGAGACCTGTTTGTGAAGTATTGCGTAAGAATCCGGCACATATAGAGAATTTTGGGAGAGGGATAGGAAGAAGAGGTCCTGATACTGTAGGACGTTATAGAGTGGGAGGTTCCCACGATTATAATTTCCCGCGTGGAGAGCGTGTTTGCTAACAGCAGTCATGGGATGTCACTCGGGGGCATGAATTACTTCAAGAGCGGCCGAGGCGGACTACTAGGGATAAGGATAAGCGCCTAGACGAACGGCGGGGCTGGCACAGCAGACTAGACACTGGAATAAAAACTGTAAAATAATCTCTCTACTGGGGTATTTGGACCCCTCTGCTACCAGGAACTGCTTTGTCATTGTGTGGATATCTTTAGAGTCTTATTTTGTGCTCTTGAGTTAGTAGCTGGCGCCACATGTACCGGTACTCGCACCCCAACTAAGGTACCGGTATGGGAATGTTCGATAGCCTTCCCTTTGCTGGATGGTGTGTCGACAGCCGTATCCACCCGCGTGCGTATTTAATGTGACCTTCTACTAAACCTGATAATAAATCTATGGTGAGTTGCTCTGATGATGTCTTGCCTAATTGAATGAACAGGGGTAGAATAAAAGATGAAGGACTGGACCTAATGGCAATAGAGGAGAGCCTGGGTGTTGCCCCTCCTTCTCTACTCGAGTAACCGAGTGGAGAGAAAGGTGGCTTATATGCAGAAATCTCTGCATGCCAAGCTAAATATAAAATAGGCAAGTCACAGTCGGGGAAAATTCTAGGTGTACTTGGGTGTGAGGGTAAGTGATCGGAAAAAAGTGGTTGGTTGCAGCCAGCGGTTTTTCCGATCACTTTTGGCCACAGGGTGGTGTACTCGAGTAATATCACCCTACCTCACCGGAAAGTCATGGCGCAACGGTTCGCGGATTCTGGGGTGCCGCTATTTTTTCGTTGATCAGCACCGAGACTTAATTTGCGCGTGAGTAGGGAAATAAGCTAATAATCTGCCTGAGCTCCTCTGGATTTTGCTAGTACTTGGAACCTCCTTCGAATACCTACTCCATTAGCGGAACGCCTTATTTTGTTGTTATGTCGGCCAC
This sequence comes from Tuber borchii, assembly GCA_003070745.1. Taxonomy (NCBI): domain Eukaryota; kingdom Fungi; phylum Ascomycota; class Pezizomycetes; order Pezizales; family Tuberaceae; genus Tuber; species Tuber borchii. Next base: position 65,441 of record NESQ01000388.1, on the reverse strand, counting down.
TTTGTATGCCCTCCTTCAATCAATCTGATAATATCCGCTTCACCTAAGCTTAGCTTACAATTAGGTCCGAGAGAAATATTCAGAATGTCAGGGTCGGATGAATAACATACTTGCCTGTGATCGTATGCATCCTATCTTCCCTATAGTGGGTGAATTGAAGCTCGTATGAATGTAGGACAAGGGGTAGTAAAGTCTCCCGTTGCACTGGCTGGGTTACTTCATGAAGAGGAAACCCTTGTATTCCGGGGAGAAAAGCGGGGGATTAGACAGTTTGCCCTGCGCCTGTTGTCCGGTCTAAGATGATGACTGAACGGGATGTGTCTGAACATGCATTCCCCAAAATTTCGCTGGTGTTCTCGTTGTTGGCCATATTGAACTATTATATCACGTCCTTATGAATGGGGGGTATGAATTTAGTGCATCAGATCATATTCAAAGGGTATAGGTATGAAAGAGAGGGGGATTCTATTTAGTCTATTTAGTATCGGCACTATCGCTGCTTTTGGGGAGATCATCTAGTTCTGTTTGGGCGTTCCTTGGGATGTTTCCATTTCTCTTTGTGTTATACTTCTCTGTCGGTAAATTTAGCCTGCTGTTCTTCTCACTCACTTCTGGTCTAAGATCGGTAGAGAGTCGAGATAATATGAAGGGCTTTTGCGAGTCCCAGACGGAGAGGGGGGCCCTGCGATATCTGCGGTGTTGTCGAGTACTGTACCTGGTGCGGGATATAGATATTGACTGGGATAGAGTTAGATTTTGGAGATGATGGTGAGGGTGATGGCGATGATGATGACAGCGATGCCGTTTATAAAGATTAGAAGATTGGACCCCCTTTCTTCCGAACTAAGGAGCCAATCTGGAAAAGCCCGGTATCGTCATGAGAGCTCACTCGGGTTAAGACATCACCACGGTATCAGAAATGTAGATATTATGGTAGCGGATGGCCGACCCAGCCATCAAATAAACATAAATACGAATTTAATATATACCCTACTTTATTTAGTAACGTCGAATACTTCTCGGAGCACTTGTCCCCCGCGCTCAGATCTCAAAGCAGTGAGTGAGTAGGAAGCCCGTCGGTCCTAAATAGCGATCCTCCAGAAGTACTGGTACAGACAGAATTAATGTATAACAGTATAAGCCGCGGGGCGGGAGGGTGAATTACAATATTAGCGAGTGGGTGGGTTAGCTAGGCTAATTTTTGCTATGCTGGATATTCTAAGATTGCCGGAGCTGCGTGGTATGTGAGAGGTTCGTTGCTTAGTGTGTATGTAGAGGGGGGTTGATAAATTGCCCGGGGAGATCAAGTACACTACTATATCAAATCGCCTTGAAGGGTGCCGCTAGCTAGTCAGAGTCGATGGTGACTAGAGACTCTAGAGATCACTCATTCACTCGCTGTTTGCCAACTATGGTGTGTATATACCACCTTTTGGTGTCTCATTGGTGTGCTACAGAATAATTATTCTGCCCGGAATATATCCTATAGCCATGGTGAAAAAAGGACAAAGGACGGCCACAACATCGTTCGCTCCATCGTTCCACTATACCAGCTATGATACCATTCCTGCAATACTGATCATTTCACATTCCAACGAGTGCAACACAATCCGGGCAACAGTGTAATCTTGAAGTGTAGATCCCTGCGATAAGTTACCATCATACAGTATCGCACTGCCACGGAAAAATCCCTTCAATTTGCTATCCACCACACACCCACAGCCTTTGGATGTAGCCCCGTCAATTTGCTAAGCTAAATCTACAGTGGGATTATGCAGCGATTTCTACTGATAATCCGCTAGCAAGCCCCGAGAGTTGTTACGGTGCTGGACCGTAATGTAGCAATACGGGGACACTCTTTGCACCATACCTCGGTAATAAAATCACCCCCCCGCCCCCGGATTTCATGGCCACTTATTATACCACCCTATCGCCAACACCACACTATATATCCCCCCGCCCTGCACTACTATGCCGGCACCTTGCTAGGGCCCAGCTACTCTACAATAACGAATCACTCGTTGACTTGGCGTAAATTGGAAAAACATGAATTGTGATGTTTGAAGCAGTAGCTTATTCCGATGGGAAAGGGAGGGCATTTTAGAGGATTTCCGGACTGGATTACTCTTGTTGGTGTGGTTGTTGAACGGCGTTGTGGAGGGGTCACTGGTCCATCTGCATCTACTGTGACTCTCCGTATACTAGTATACCTGCCGTGAGTGGATGCGCTTGTAACGCTGGGGTGCAGTATTGGAGTATGATATGCGGGTTTAGGTGGAAGGAAAGAAGGTAGATTTGCATCATAGAGTGGAACAATACGAGTCTGTCAATTGCCGGGGAAGAGCACAATACGGAGACTTATTTTCCGAACTTATTAGAAGGGAGTTTGACGCACTTATAGCAAGCAGTATGGTAAGCCTAAACTGAGCTTGGAATATGGGCCATGTATGTGATTGAAGGGTTTAGGGAAGGAATGTTATTATTATAGTTCTCCTGCAATGTTATCTTTGTTATTCCCCTCCTACCGCCAAAAACCCTACCCATGTAAGCGATGCCAACACTGGCCTGAAAACCCTAATTATACTTCATAAGATGCACTAGTAAATTACATCTCTCGCTCGCCCAAGGATCCCTTATAACTTTAATTTCCGTGATGTTCACCGAGAGAGCATTCGCGCTCAATCCATACTGGCCGAAGCAGGCACCCATCGCGCAGCGAGGCTCCCCGTGGATGACGTAGTCGGTAATGAATTTCTGGTGGATGATGGCAGTTGTATCATTCGCAATTGAAGGGTTGGGGCCAGCGTAGAAAGTATAGGGAACATCCTCCCCGTGAATTGCTGGTGGAACATTGAAGACGTATCTGTAGGACTTTTGGAACGATCTTACCAACCATGCCCCGTTGCAGCTTATGTTTGTATCTCCCCAGAAGGCGCTAGTTCGCAACCATTCAGGAACGCCGGGACCTTGATACGGGTACAGGGCATATGTTGCTAGTTTTAGAGCTTCTGGAGCTAGCGGGTAGAAGCGGTTAAAGAGGACCTCGAACGTGTCATTTTTTACACTGTCTGGGGTAGGGAATTGTTTTAAGGCCTGGGGAAGGTGTTAGTTCTACTGTAGTGTGAGCTTAGGGTAACCTACATACCTCGAAGCCCATGCTACTCGAGATCAAGCCTTTGAGCTCATGATGGTACCTCCCTTGGGCTAAGAGTCTGATAGGAATATCTTGGACATAATTCCCATCGACTGCTGGGCCAAAATTTCCTATGTCCAGTGATCCATGATTCATGATGAGGTCGTAGTTTGCTTTTAAGAGTACCTCGGTGGGTGCATCGCGAAGGCATTTCAGGGTGGTGCAGTTTGCGAGTGTCATGAATTGGTTGTATTGAGCATTCCGATCAGTGTACTGTGTTCTTTTGGGGGGGAATGCGGCCGATTGGACGATTGCCTATTTCGGGAGAGGGACATGGTAATGTTAAGTAAATCTCGCCAATTTCGCATTGGAACATAAGGGATAGATATACCTGTTGAAATGGAAGCTTCTTGCCTTCCCCTCCGTTACTTGTAATAGTGTGCATGATAACTCCCCCTCCTGCACTCTCACCCATTACAGTAATCTTATCCTTGTCACCCCCAAACCTGGAGATGTACTTTTTGACCCATTCCATGGCAGCAAGAGCATCATGGAGACCGATATTTGAATCAATATCTGTCACATTCTGTGGAGACAGCCATCCAAAGGCTCCAAGCCTATGATTAATCATGAATTAGCACTCGTGATAAGTAGTTTTGGTGCGGGCGGGGCTGGGCAATGGCTGACCTATAATTGATGGATACATATATCATTGATTCATTGGCGGATTGGATCAACCGGGCCGGATCTCCCCACATCTCTTTAGAGCCAATAATATAACCCCCACCGTAAACCCAGATGAGGACTGGTACATCATCGCCTGCACTGACGGACCCTGGAACATAGACATCTAGGTACTAACCGCTCTCCTGTTAACTAAAAAGAAGAGAAAAGAGGAACTGAATCTCACGCAATAAACCTACTAGACAATCTTCAACACCTAGAGTCTCTCCAAACGGAGTTGTACCCTCGGCGGGCGGCTCGGCTTGGTGACAGGCGCTCTCTTCAACGGAGATGTTTCCATGTTGTATTCCAGCCTCAGGAATTGGTGGTAACGGTTTGCGGAATCTAAGAGCACCGATGGGTGGTGCCGCGTATCTTATGTTGCGGAAATGGTAGAAATCATAAGTTTGATTATACTCGAAGGCTTGCTGTTTGACGTATCCAAGGTCTATAATTGGTAGAGACGAATCATATAACGACTCACGTCTCCCACCTCCAATGAGGAGTAAGGAGAGGAGGGTTTCCTTCAACCCAATTGTAATCATGTTGTCGTGAAATGTGCTTGTGTCAAAGTAGGACTCGAGGCCTGTGCTGGCGATCCTGTGGCGAAGGTTTTTGAACCGGACCCTTTATAAGATTTCTCTTAGGAAGCAAGCTAATACTCTAAGGTATCTGATCAACATTAGCTCTTATTCAGAGTTTAGGCTTGACTTGGACAACTGCCGACTTGGCACCGGGGTAGCTCTCATACCTACAGCGATTCAGGGCAGTTCTCATGTGATTCCTGGTAGCCGGCCATTAAAGTTCCTGGCCATTATCGCTTCAAAGTGGGTATATACGTATCTGATATATCTTATATTTGCAAGGCTGTGGAGCTCGATTTGGCCTCTTGCGGCACTCGGGTACACTGTGAAATATAGTACAGTATGCAACGGTTAATAGCACCCTACCTCCAGCACGTCGTACCAATCGAGGTCGTTTTTATAACTATGCAGAGGCTAAAACATCCGAAAATGCCAGGTTATTTGAGCCATTTTATGTCGGTAGATATCCTGAAACTCGGCTTCAGAAATCTTTTTAAAAAAACCAAGCATATCTGAAGCATAATATATCTATTTCCGGGTTTTGTCTGTAGTTTGTATCCCATGGGCTGGTGAGACCTGCATTTTCCGGATGTTCCTGTTTTGTGCGTGCCAAGTATGTAGATCTTTACCAGCTTCAGAATAATTGATTGAATGATGAGCTATGATGCTGACTGTGCAGATAGCTTGATTTTCACAAATACCTGGGGGCAAGCTTAATCTTGGGACGATGTGACACCTTGGGGCTATGGTTACCACATAGATATCAATGTCCCTCCATCCCAAGTTTTCATTTGCGGCCAAGTATTACTTTCTCAATAATTCTGAAAAAGGTCAAGATCGGCATACTTGGCACGAACAAAACAGGAACATCCGGAAAATGCAGGTCTCACCAGCCCATGGGATAGAGCGATGTGCACATGCACGGTATCAGGGGTGTCGCAATGTATCTTTCCCATACGGTACAAAAGCCCTGGCTTTGGCAGGTACTTGAGGGAAAGGACATTCCACCAACTTACTCACTACTCTAGGAGAATTGAAGGAAACAAGTCCCACACTTTTTTGGGTGGATGCCATTATAGCAAATTACTTTTAAATTATTATTTTTCTCGGTCGTTTCCGCCTGTGGTGGCTGGGTAATAGCTCGAAAACCTGCAATTTTAGGGTGCTTTGGCCTCTGTATGGTTACTAAACGACCTTGATTGGTACAAGTGAAGGAGTATGAACTAGAATGCAAATCGAACGAGATCTCCACTGATTTCTACCGGGGCTAAGGGTATAAATAATACTTATTACAATTAAATTTTAGAGTTGAACGATTCTCTTTGCAGGCTCGGGATGCATCCGAGTCCAGGATGCCTTCCACTCACCCGCGGGTGATCGCCGTGGGAGCCCGAGAGTAGCCTTAGATTCCTCCTTGGCGAATTTTGGGGGTACGAGAGTATGTGGGGACCTCTATAGCCGGAATAGGGGACATTCATTCTAGCCTGTTGACAGTAGGTTAATTTACCAAGACTGACCTTTTTCTATGTTATTATGATGCCTTGGCAAATATCTGTTAACAGTCATTTCCAGGGAACTTAGCAGTAATTAACCTGTCATGGACATTCCCCTCCTCTTACCAAATTTTAGTCTACCTGTAAACCCTAATATCTCTATGAAAACTTAAGATATGTTTATTTTCTTTCTATTAATGTGTAGAGAATCATCCACCCTACCACCTGATACGGTAGAACCACAATTCTTATTAGAGTCATGGTTGAAATCCTTTTGTGGTTGAAGATGGGCGATATTATCTTGGCAAAGCACTCCGGCTACAGATGTCCCCCACCATAAGTCCCCGGTGCCACGAAATGTCCGGGTTTATCCCCTATTCTGGGAGTGCGCCCGACAGTTTTTCCCCACAAAACGGGTTCGCATGGGAGAAAACCCCAGTTACCGTATGGGGTGCGCCCGACTTTAGGCACTCCCCGAGCACAATTGACAAATCTCTTTTGGGAAATACCCCCGACTTTTTGCTGCTACACCCCCTAATCGTGCCAGCCAGGTATATCATACTTTAATACCTGTAGGATAGCATGGCAGAAAATCTCTCATAAATGGTGTGGTACTTATGGGCCAGGGACTAATTTAGTATAGTATATGAATGATATGAGATGGAGGGCTGGAGGTGGGTGGTAAAGATAAGGGGAAGATGTGTCGAGACCTGGTTGTGAAGTATTGCGTAAGAATCCGGCCCATATAGAGAATTTTGGGAGAGAGATAGGAAGAAGAGGTCCTGATAGGACGTTATAGAGTGGGAGGTTCCCACGATTATGATTTCCTACGTAAAGAGGGCGTTTGCTAACCGTAATCATGGGATGTCACTCGGGGGGGGAGCATGAATTGCTTCGAGAGCGGCCGAGGGGGCTACCAGAGATAAGAATAAGTGCCTGGAACCGGTGACCGACGGCAGGCCTGGCAACAGCGGACCAAACGCCGGAATAAAAACTATAAAAAACTTTTTCTACTGAGGGTATTTGGAACCCTCTGCTAGCAGGCTACTTTGTCATTGTTTGAATATCTTCAGTCTTATTTTGTGTTGTTGGGTTATCGCAGTAGCTGGCGGTTGCCGCTTCAGGACATTTAATGTCGCCATAAGTACCGGTACTTGCCCCCCAACTATTTTTTCGTTGATCAGCACCGTGACTTAATTTGCCCGCAAGTAGGGAAATAATAATCTGCCTGAGCTCTACGGGACGCTGAGAGTGCTTGGAACCTCGTTCGATAACCTACTCCATTAGCGGAACGCCTTACTTTGGTAGGTAGGCCACTTTATCTGCTCTTCTTCAATCAAGTTTGATAATACCCACCTACGTAAGCCTAGCCCAATCGGGTCCTAGAGGGCACCCAGAAAGCGAGGACAGGATAAGTACACTCGCGAGTGGCCCCATGCATCCTACCTTCTCCATAATGGGTGGCTTGAAGGTGGCATTAATGTGGGATAAAAGGTAATAAAGTCTCTCATTGCACTTGCTGACTTGGAGGCTGGTCGATGAAGAGGAAATTCTTGTAATAAAAATATGGCATGTGCTAAAGCTGTAGTCGACAAGTGATAGTCTATAAAAACATATTCCATCGGGAGCCTGCTCGCAGAGGTCAGCTAATGGTATAATAATTTATCGCCTTGGCATAGGAATGATTGGCTAGCGCTACCATCCGAAACAATCACGTTGCGCCAATACATGAAAGCGTTCCCCACTTTTCTTACCTTGGGGGGGAAGAAGTTCATCAACCTCCACGATACACTCCCATACTGCCGGTAGCGTGCTGCCATATCATCCCACTTATTGCCGAACCTTATCCAATATGAACACATTACCTAGCGGGAACGGAGGACCAAGTCTCACTAGTGATCCCTGCCAGTATAGCATATCCAATACCTGTACCGACAACAACCGGGCAGTGATGCTGCTGCTCACGCGGGGCGATATCAATCCCGACAAGCCAGACAACCACGGTCGAACACCACTCTTGTGGGCTTCTCTCAATGGGCATGAGGAAGTAGTGAGACTACTACTCGCACCGGATGATGTCAATCCCGACAAGCCAGAAAACGATGGTTCAACACCACTCTGGTGGGCTTCTTATCATGGGCATGAGGAGGTGGTGAGACTACTACTCGCACGGGATGGTGTCAATCCCGACAAGCCAGACAACGATGGTCGAACACCACTCTGGGCGGCTTCGTATTCTGGGCATGAGGAGGTGGTGAGACTACTACTCGCACGGGATGATGCCAATCCAGATAAGCCAGACAACGATGGTCAAACACCACTTTGGGCGGCTTCGTATTCTGGGCATGAGGAGGTGGTGAGACTACTACTTGCACGGGGCGATGTCAATCCCGACAAGCCAGACAACCTTGGTCGAATATCAGTCTGGTGGGCTTCTAGATTTGGGCATGAGGGGGTAGTGAGACTACTACTCGCACCGGGCGCTGTCAATGCTGACGGACTGGACAGCGATGGTATAACATCCTGAGGTCGCTTCTGTGTTCAGGCATAGGAAGATTGTAGCACTCTTCCAGCCTCGGACAACTCCACCGTCTGCCCTTGATTAAGCTCAGAGCGCCAGACAGAGATTAGCGTCCATTCTCTCTGCCCACACTTGCATATATCCTTCCCACTGCAGTTTCGCTATACATACCCATCATTAGCCCAAATTCCACCCTCTCCCTGTCGCCCCTTGCTGTCACCTGATGGCTCTACAATCTCCCCCCCACTCTCACCCTCCGGCTCTCTCTTTCTTTTCTGTTTTTCCTAAACTCCAATCTTCTATTTCATTTCATTTTAGACATGGACTTAGTGCATAAACTATTATGTTTTGTATCATGCAGACGTTTGCACCCCCGGCTCCTTTCTTCTCATAGTATTTGGTAGGGGGTGGCGTATTGTATCTGGATGCTCAAGATTGTGGCTTGATACCTTACCGCTTTCAAAGTGTCCCCCTTTTCTATTCAGATATATCTGCCCGCCCCCCGTATAATATTATACCTTATTTTCCTTCACCCTTTGGGCTAGAATTCTAGCCTCCCATACCCACCAACGACCACTTCCTTACCTCTATTATAAAAAATGAAAGAATAGGAGAAACATACCAATATCAAGGTGTTTCCAGTGAAACTTGCTTCCAGTACGGGATCAACCCCGTCAAGGCCTACCATGTCCACATAGAGATCTTCCGGACTGAGTTTAGGATTTTAAATGCTAGCCTTTGTTCGGCACGTGCCAATGCAAATATATTGCAATAACAGTTGAAAATGGCATACATATCAATCAAAAAATTATGATGTGAAATATCTATCGGTTAAGGTCTCCGGTCTTCACTGTCCACTCTCATGACTTTTCCCCCAACGCCACAGCGTCCCATAAATGCCACAAGAATCTTGTAGGGTCGAACGATAATCTTATAAATAATTTTTTTTACCTTTCTTTCTCTATAGTGCTCTATCTAGGATACGGGAAAGCAAGCATGGAGGAAAGAAAATTTGGTGTTAGGAGTAGGGTTGAGGGTAGGTAGCTGAGTTGTGGCTAATTCCCAGGAAGGGTACCAACTCGGGTTTCCAAAAGTTGCCGTTGCATTACCTTGCCAACCCAGATTCTTTTTTTTTTTGCGTGGGCGTCCCTTGGGTGGACGAGTACCGGTAGGTGAAGGTTCCACATAATTTGGAATCGGAATAATTTCACGATCGGGTATCATACCTGCTGTCAACCTCACTCCTAGCAGCAAAGTTTCTTTCCTCCATGCTTAATTTCCTGTATCATAGATCTAGCACTAAGATAGAAAGAAAATAAAGCTTATTCCTAGGGGCTGTTTGGCACGCCATGATTTGAGTTGTTTGCTAACTCAAATCGTGATTTAGGCCCAAATCATGATTTGAGATGTTTGTAGTGTTTGGCTGGGGCGCAATTTCAAATCACGACTTGGGAAAATTTAAAAAATCGTATTTCGGAAGGTGTGGAGGTAACGTAAGTGGATTTAGGGCTGTAACCTTGTTTGGTGTAATCTAAAAGCATTCTGTTAAAATCTAGTCATCGTATACTGTATTATATAAACTGGGAAGATCCAGAATAAGCTAACAAGGGTAAAAAATCACACAATTCTACAGCAATGAGAACCTACAGCATAAACTGAATACATTAACAACTATTCGCTATTATATGGAACCTCTATGGGTACTCTTGTCTCGTGGTGAGCTTATTTTATCATGGGTCACTATTGTTGATCTGCCCTATGGCTTGATTGTGGCCTATGGCATTAACCCCAAATTACTGATTGGAAATTTTTAAATTTCTTGTGTGCTTGGCAGAGTGGCGTTTGCAAATCGTGATTTCAAATTGTGATTTGGAAATCGCGATTTGAAATTACGGCATCTCAAATTACGGCATGCCAAACAGCCCCTTAGTTAGCAGACCATCGTTCAATCTTATAAGATGTTGTGGCATTGGTGAGACGCTGTAGCATTGGAGGGATAAAACATGAAAATTCGTGGCATTGGAGACCTTAACCGTAATATTATTATAGACAAAAAAAAAAGTGGTACGGGTAATGAATGGAATCTTAATTTTATATCTTTATTCTACTTTAATACCTGTAGGATAGAATGGCAGAAAATTTCTCATAAATGGTGTGGGACTCATGGGCCCGGGACTAATTGTGTATAATATATGAATGATATGAGATGGAGAGCTGGCACCTCTTCTTCCTATCCCTCTCCCGGAATTCTCTGTATGGACCGGATTCTTACGCAATACTTCACAAACAGGTCTCGGCACATCTTCCCCTTATCTTTACCACCCACCTCCGACCATGATTTCCCACGTGAAGAGAGCTTTTGCTAACCGCAGTCATGGGACGTCACTCAGGGGCATAGGGGCATGAATCATTTCGTGAACGGCTGAGGCGGGCTATCATGCTGGGGATGGGAATAAGTACAGCCAGTCGTCAGAAGTGTTCGTGATCTGAGGTATGTTTAATTATGATGGCGCCATACTAGGGCCGTGCGGTAGGCCGGTGGTGGGGTTGCATTTTCAATAAACGAGTGATGAAACGAGCAAACTAGTGAATAGGCAAGCAAGCAGGAGAGGAAAAGAGTGAAAGGGAAAGGGAATAAGTGAAAGGGTGTGGGAATGGGGAGCGAGGTAATGAGTGAATGCGCGACCGTAGGAGTGATTAAATGGGTGCGCGAGCAAGCAAGTAGATGTGCAAGCCAACTTGCCAGTGAGCGAGGGGGACCAATAGGGAAGGGAGAAAACCGGTGAATGGGTAAGCGAGCAGGCAATAGATAATCAGGTGTGTTAAAATTATTGGGGCAGTAGAGGTCATGGAAGTGTGAAGAGGATTGCGGAGGTAGAGATTACTTTGTATTGCTGTAGTCACTCCATAGAAGAACAGATCTCTTTAGAGAGTAAAGAAGGAAGAAAAGGAAAATGAAGATAAAGGGAGAGGAAAAGTGATATGATGTGGCTAAAGGCAAACAAGTTTATCCCATGGAGTTATCGTAGTAGCTGGGGGCTGCCGCTTCAGGATATTTAATCTCGCAACAAGTACCGGTGTAGACGAGGGCATCCTATGGTAGTTGAGTCATGTGGTCTGCTGCTAAAATACCGGTATGTAGGGGCTACAAGGTCACCGTAGTGGGGGCTTGGCAGGACGGCCTTCTCTTATAAAGCTCCTACTCATGTATGATACGAGTACGGTACAAGGGTAGATCATGAATTCACGGTACAGAGCAGGGGTGGTCATTCCTCTGTCGAGACGGCAACTTTGGAACACCCAAAAAAGATGTGTTCCAAGCTGATGTGGCGGTGGTGATAAGCCATCAGTTGCGAAACATCTTAAATTCAGGTTGTTGTACACACCCGCTAGATACCACCTTGGTTAGCTGTTTACCTGTGCCATATTGCACAGTATAGTGGAGCATCGGTACATTCTCCATCAAACCATAATCCGGCTTTCTGATGTCTGCTAAGCCCCATTTTTGTCTAAAGTGAGTTGATCTGGACAAAATTATGGTACCCGCTTGCAAGCGCTGTACCACTGCTATCTCACATCTGATCCCTGCTCTGTACCATGAATTCATGAGCTACCCTTGTACCTTAGCTTAGCATCCATCCAACCACACCACAACACTACCTAATACAAACTACTTCACACTCTCACTATTGGCCTTGATGTTTCCTCTATTGTCTCTCTCCTATTCAGCTATTTAGACAACTTATCCCCAAGCCAACTTAGCAACAGTCTATTGCCTGAGCTAGTAGTAGGTCAGATCTATACACACAGGAGCGGGATACTGGCATTGTCAACACACCATCCAACTAGGGAGTGAACAGAAATTAACCCAACACTGGTACTCGAGTACTATACTCGGGTATATCATGAATTCATGGTACAGAGCAGGGATCAGATGTGAAACAGCAGTGGTACAGCGCTTGCAAGTGGGTACCATAATTTTGTCCAAATCAACACACTTAGACAGAAATGGGGCTTAGCAGACATCAGAAAGCCGGATGATGGTTTGGGGAGAATGTACTGGTGCTCCACTACTTGTACCGTGCAAGCTGGGCTATGGCACAAGTAAACAGCAGGGGTATCTGGCGGGTGTGTGCAACAGCCTGAATTTAAGATGTTTCGCAACCGGTGGCTTATCACCAACGCCACATCGGCTTGGAACACATCTTTTTTGAGTGTTCCAAAGTTGCCGTCTCAACCGAGGAATGACCACCCCTGCTCTGTACCATGAATTTTTTTTTTTTTTTTTTTTTTGTAAACTTTTTATTCGTAACTAGTCTAAAGAGTCGACTAACTACAAAACTAAACCGTTTTCTGTAACTAATTTAGTTATCTACGGTATAACGCCAAAACCAACCAAGCCGATACGGTCGAAGTCCTAACCAACACCCGGATCCAGCCCCCTGCCATTCTAGCGGCGCAGTTAGATAGACCTCCCCGGTATGGGCACCCCCGATAGTTCCTACCACCGACCCAGTCAAACCGCCAACGAATAAAAATTTAAACTCCTCAACCATAACCCCTCCTAAAACCTCTACCTCTACCACGACCAAAATATCCTTCTCCTCCAGGCCTCAGCAAGTAGCCTCCTCCCCCTACCGGACTTTGGCGCCGGCCGTCCGAACCCCCGGAAATACCCATGAGGTTAGGGTTCGTCCGCACACTCCCGGCAGACAGCCCAGAAGCAGCCCTATCTCCAAACCGAGGACCCCTCGGAATAACTTGGGCCACTTGCAATAGGTGACCCCCGCTATCCCCAAAAGCCCCCAATCCTCTTCCTCTTCCCAACGGTCCCCTCGGAACCACATCTCCCACTCCCCAAACAGCCATCCTACCACCATCCCTAGCCGGTCCCGAAGGCGCGACTATGATCTCCCTTCCACCAACTTCCACAACCACATCCTCGTCCGAATCCACCTCTTCCTCAACTCTTCTCCTCTTAAAACCCACATCTACCGAGACAACTTCAGGTAGCCGCACAACAGCCCGACTCACCTGCTCCCCCTCGCTTACCACGCTTTCAGCCACAACCTCCGCCACAGCAGCCACAGTGTGTGCCACCTCTATCGGGTCAGCCACCACCCCTGCACACGCCACAGCAAAAGCCATAGCCTCAGCCACCTCCTCTTTCTCCTCTTCCTCTTTTACCCTCGCCGACAACACCAGACGATGATTCCTCTTGGATAGCACCGAAACATGATGCCGAAGACGACCTATCTCCTTCTCCATCACCATCACCTTTTCCAACAACTCCCCTATCACCAAACCCGTTCTAGCTACCTTAGTAGCCGGAAAAAACGTAGAACCTCGCTTAGCCATCTGTTCCTAATAAATAGTACTATGGGAAGATGAGGGACTTAAAATAGTAGATGAAAGAGATAAAATATCTCTTAAAAATGATAAAGACTTAGAGGAATATTCCTGAAAGAATAAAGACTTGAGGCAATCGTGAGATGGTTCCCAAGGATCCTGGTTGGTCAAAACCCAGAATGTGACGAGTCACTCGGAGTTGAAATTTCAATCGCTGGAGGTGTAAGAGACACGGTGGATGTACCATGAATTCATGGTATACCCGAGTACCGCTCCAACTAAGGGGGTTTGTCTGGTAGTGGCGTAATTTATTGTCTTGGCATGGAAATCATTGGCTGGCGCTACCACCTAAAACGATCAATTGCGCCAATACATGAAAGCACTCCCCACTTTTCTTAGCTCAGGGGGAGAAGAAGTTAATCAACCTCCACGATACACTCCCATACTACCGGTAGCGTGCTGCCATATCATCCCACTTATCGCCGAATCTTATCCAATATGAACACATTACCTAGCGGGAACGGAGGACCAGGTCTCACTCGTGATCCCTGCCAGTATGGCATATCCAATACCCGTAGTACCGACAACAACCGGGTAGCGATGCCGCTGCTCACGCGGGACGATATCAATCCCGACAAGCCAGACAACCACGGCCGAACACCACTCTTGTGGGCTTCTCTCAATGGGCATGAGGAAGTAGTGAGACTACTACTCGCACGAGTTGATGTCAATCCCAACAAACTAGACAACGATGGTATAACACCACTCTTGTGCGCTTCTAGAAATGGGCATGAGGGGGTGGTGAGATTACTACTCGCACGGGATGATGTCAATCCCGATAAGCCAGAAAACGATGGTCAAACACCACTCTGGGTGGCTTCCTTTTCTGGGCATGAGGGGGTGGTGAGACTACTACTCGCACGGGATGATATCAATCCCAACAAGTCAGACAGCGATGGTGTAACACCACTCTGGGTGGCTTCTTTTTATGGGTATGAGGGGGTGGTGAGATTATTGCTCGCACGGGATGATGTCAATCCCGACAAGCCAGACAACGGCGGTCAAACACCACTCTGGCGGGCTTCTTTTTATGGGTATAAGGGGGTGGTGAGGCTACTACTCGCACGGGATGATGTCAATCCCGACAATCCAGACAACGATGGTCGAACACCACTCTGGGCGGCTTCCTCCAATGGCCATCGGGGGGTGGTGAGATTACTACTCGCACGGGGTGCTGCCAATCCCGACAAACCAGACAATGATGGTTGGGGTATTAGGTGGTTGTGGTGAGACCACCAGTCGCGCGTGGCGATGCCAACCCCGACGAGCCGGGCAACAGTGATTAAACACTACTGAGGATCTCTTCAATGTATAGAATAATATGATGTATAATATTATTTTTATAAACCCGATATAATATTATTAAATAGCCTATATCTTGAACTACGGTATCACGTCTATATGAATGGAGAGTATGGATTTAGTGTATTGTATTCAAAGGGTATGGGTATGAAAGGGAGGTGAATTCTATTTGGTCTATTTGGTATTGGCACTATTGGTGCTTTTGGAGAAGATCATCTAAGTTAAGTTAATAGTTCTGGTTTGAGGGTCCTTTTTGGGATGTTTCTCCTTGTCTTTTACTTCTCCCTGGGTAAATTTAGCGTGTTGTTCTTCTCCCTCGCTTCTGGTCTGGGGTCGGTAGAGAGTCCGGATAGCTACAGTAGATTTTTGCGAACTCGAGAGGGAGAGAGGGGGGGTCCTGCGATATCTGCAGTGTTTCTGGGCACCTGGCGCGAGATATAGATATTAATTGATCGGGATAGAGTCGGTTCTGGGGTTAGATGATGAGGTTTACTATAGCTTGCTATGATACCTTAGAGTATGATATAGTACACATAGTCTATCATTACAGTAGTGTAAGGCATTTACAACCAAGAGCTATCCGCACATCACCACCACCAGACTAATCCGCACCCCCCTCCACATCCCCATCCCCATCCCCCCCCTCCTCCAAATCCATCCCAAGCACCCCCCTCAACTCCTCCGAAACCGGATAAACCCTCTCAACAGGCCTCAACCCCTCCGCCTCCTCAACCCTCCCCTCAGCAACCAACTCGCCAATCCTCCTCGCTCGCTCAGTAACATCTTCAATCCCAATAACCCACTCCCCAGCCCACTTTTCGATAATGCCCCTCCCAATGCCAATCTGTATACTCCTGTGCTCCAACCTCCCAATGCTCACGCTCCGCTCTGGGTCCCACTGTATCCGCACGTCCCCCTTCTTCGTCAGGTTGCCGAGTGAGAGTACGTGCTCGAAGGCTTCGCGCGGCATGGTTAGGGCGAGGATGTGCGCTTGGTGGGGGCCCTTGGTGGCGTAGCCGGAGCGGTACATCATCCAGTTCCAGCTCGGCTTGATCCAGGTCATGCGGGTTAGCTGGAAGGAGGGGGAGGAGAGGAGGGATTGATTGGCGACCGCTGGGAGCGCGATGCTCTGATGGTAGGCTTGGTAGAGGGTTATGGTTGTGTCGGTGTAGTGGGCGCGGATTTGGCGGTAGGGGGTGGGCATTGTTTTGGTGCGCTTTTGGGTGGTGATGGTTTCTTGATTGATGGGATGGTGGGAAGATGGATGGGTACTGTACTGTAGGTGATTTGTTATTGTGGTCTTGTCTATTCTGTTTCTTGGTAGCTTTGCTTTAGATCAATAGCGCTTTCTACGAGTAATGTTTAAATACTCCAATTTTCGGACATCCCTGTGAGTCACCACCTCGCACTCATGAGTAGTATCTTGCAAAATGTCTCTGAATGAGTTTAAGCTAATGAGCATTTTCTGTAAAAGCCTTTTGCGCTTACTCACTCGAGTACGATGCTGGGGTTAAGGCCCGAACCACACAGGCCTTAAATTAAATACCGGTACCGGTACGGTACTTGTGGCCATCCTATTTGCTGGAGGCTTCATGATGGTTGCGACGAACACCGGTATGTCCCGGTGGCTGTAGCACTATCACCAGACTGCGTTGTCACACAGGAACATTACAGGCTAACCCAAATTAAAATGATTTGTTTTTAGATAGAGCAGGGTATCAAGAACTTCTGTCTTCTACCCTCTACCACGTGCTAGTATTTACCTCGCACAGAAGAGAGAAAACTACTATTCCGTACTCCAACGCGGGGGAATCCTTACCCACCTACCCCGGAATTCCTCCTTGGAGAGAAACATAATACTGTAGACAAGAGATTCGGCCGGGAGGGGATCGCTGGCGCTACGGAATGCGAGGGAAGTAGCTAAAGAGTACTTCCCACCTGGTGTTCTTGTAATGCAATGTGTAAGCTGAAGAGCACAGTGTGATGGAGAAAGGGTCAACTGCCTCCGATCCTCCCATTTTAGAAAGTATCTAACGTATTTCACCCAGTAATGGGTCACCCCCCAGTAATGGGTCACTTTGTCTCCCCACTCTAATTTGATAAATTTGTGATTCTAGAGAGCAACAATAATCAGATCTTATTCAAAATAAAATCTAGAATGGTCTTTAGACTTTAGAACTAGCCTGCAAATTTTTGAAAACTTAATTTAATTTTCACAGCTGTAAATAGTGCAAGTGAGATATCATAATTATGGACAAAATTGCAACAAAGAAAAGGAACCACCTAGGGAAAAGATCTAGGATGTTCCAAGGTGGTAGTATAGGTGATTCACTATAAGCCCTGTTAATTATAGAAGGTTAGAGTAATAATTGAGGCTGAGCAAGAGTTTGAAAGATTTGTTGTCTTTTACTCCTCTGACGCATACAATTTTAACATACAACCAACATCTTTTCAACATCCAATTTCACAAAATATAAGCATGGAAGCAATGCTAAACAGGAAGACTGACCTTCAATATCACCATCAGGTAGGTAGGAGCTCTAAAACAGAAGATCCAGATCTCTCTATCCACTATTTAGATAAACTATTTGTAGTTTCAATATCACACTCTAGGAATAGCTTGAAAGCAGCATATCATCTTATAAGATTACTCACTAAAGCCAGTAGTAGCATACCAATCTGGAGGAGATAAAGGATGTAAGATTATTGCAATAGTAATATTGCTCTCTACTGGAAGCATATATTAGATATAATATATGAAATCTTAATAGCTAAAAAAGCATGGCAGATATTGGGAAAAAGTGGAAAGATAGCTTGATCCAGAGACATCTAGGGTTTAAATCCATCATTGTAAAGCTTATGAACTGATAAAGAGCTATTGCTACAGATATTTCTATTGCCAGGAAGCATTTAACTGAATTCTATCAATTGAGAGGTAGATATTTTCTTCTTCTGAACAATGTTTACCCTACTAGCTCTCTGAAGACAATCTTTCAGATCAGGCTTCTTGTTTGGTATTGCCACTGTGTTAATATCTTGTGAAATTGGATGTGGAAAAGATGTTGGTTGTATGTTAAAATTGTATGTATCAGTGGAGTAAAAGACAACAAATCTTTCAAACTCTTGCTCAGTCTCAATTATTACTCTAACCTTCTATAATTAACAGGGCTTATAGTGAATCACCTATACTACCACCTTGGAATATCCTAGATCTTTTCCACTAGTGGTGCCTTTTCTTTATTGCAATTTCTTCTATAATCATGATATCTCACTTGCACTATTTACAGCTGTGAAAATTAAATTAAGTTTTCAAAAATTTGCAGGCTAGTTCTAAAGTCTAAAGACAATTCTAGATTTTAATTTGAATAGGATCTGATTATTTTTGCTCTCTAGAATTACAAATTTGTCAAATTAGAGTGGGGAGACAAAGTGACCCATTACTGGGGGGTGACCCATTACTGGGTAAAATACGTTAGTAGATAATGATTAATAAGAGAAGAGAGGAGAAGGGATTATTAGACTCGTGAGATATAAAATAGGAATGTTTTCTTTCATTCTCAGGGCACCCGTTCAGAATTTAGCCTTCGCCACTGTGAGATCTTTGAGCTCAGCTCGATATGCATCTTCCTCCCAGTAGCGGCGGTCTGCGCGCGGACACTTACTATCAATAGTGGCCGCCGGGGAGAGCGTATAAGGCTGTTACGTGCAGTAGTAATGAAGGGAGATCCGAGAGTGGTAGCAACGGTATGCTGGACGTGCGGCGCCTGCACCAACACCGCCGGCGCCAGGGCAGCAGTTTTGGAGGGTTTTCAGGGACCGTGTGGATCCTACGACTAACTTTAGTTCATAGAAGTTCTCTCCGGCGCCAAAGAGGGTTCTTGGATGGCAAAGTATGACGGTTGGAAGACCGCGTAGAGTGTGCAGATATCCGCTTATCCTAATGCTCATGGTAAGTGGGTTTCGCTCGCGGCAAATGTTTGTAATTCTAAGTTTTAGGTAGGGGTTAAGTGGTATATAAATGATGGGATGGCATAAAACCCCGCTCCCGGAAGGAGAGGTTGCTGTTTTTAGCTATCTGTTGTTAGCCATGTGGGTTGGTATGATATATGGTCTGGTAGGAATTCTAGGTATGAATAGATGGTAGTACAGTTTTCCCTGGATATATGAGGTTCTCTGTAATGCGTAATGGACCCCCGATATAAGAAACCTTGATATAAGAATGACTTTGATACAAGGGCTCGAGATCCCCGTCCCAAATCGGCCACTCCACCGGAATTACGTTTGATGTTAGAATACCGTAAGAACTGAGAACGTCGCCAGGACGTTGGAGTTGCCCCCCCTAGTAAGGTTTACTGTCTCTGCTGAGGGCTGGAGGAGGACCTTTTCGCAGTGTTTCCCCCCTTAATCCAAAGGGGAAATTCCGGACGCCCCAACGCCATTCTCAATTATTCCAGTATTTACGGTATTCTTGCTGTAAGAGTGGGAAATTTTGCTCTCGAACCGTTTCTTATATCAGGGTCTACTGTATTGTCGCGGTGAACCTGTTGTCATGAACCATACCGGTGTGGTATGTCGATCCATCCATCATGTCGGGCCAGCCATTTAAACGCAACTGATAAGATCTTCCCCTCCTTGTCCCAAACCCCAACTGTAAACTCCACATGCGCCTTAGCTACCGCCAGCAAAACCTCCCTTGCCTTCTCCAACCCGCCCAAAACCTCTGCTCCACGAATCTCCACCTCCTCCAATATCCTGTCCACCGCCTCCCTCCCAACATTCAACCCCACAACGCCACCAGCCCCCTGCCTCCTCAACCACAGAAAATACGGACTGACCTTCACATACCTCCTCACATAAAACTCTGCCTTCTCCTCATCAGTGTACTGAGCGTTCAGCTCAAGATAAGTCTCCAATGGGTGCCCACCAGGCAAAATCTCAAGCCTCTGCAAGTCCTCCGTAATCTTCTCGACTTCAGGAACGCATGCGAGGAGGAGGAGCCAGAAGTGGAACAGTCTGCGCGAGAGGGCGGTGGATTGATGTGGAGTTAAGGGTGAAGCGAGGATATCTGTATGGATTTTGAGGCAGGAGGATAGGACGTGCCAGTTTTCTTGGTCCGATTCCGGGGTGACGAGGGATTGCGGTGGGGGAGTGGTGACATCGCAAGCTGGGAATGGAAGGGATTTGGTTTGGGGTTGAGGTAGAGGTGGGTGTGGCAGTCGATGAGTGTTCTTGAGAGGATCTGTAGTGCACGGCCACGCTCGGTGGTTTGGATGTCGTAGAAAATTGAAGGGAGGTGGGCGCTTGGGGTGCGGAGGGTTACTGGCTTCGGTGGCCTATATGCCGACCGGTATATACTGTATCGTAGCGACTTTTGATGAAGAGGACATTCGGCAACTTGACTCTTGACATTTCCCCCAGAACCCTGTTATTTATCCCAAACTTGCCGGTAGAAATTAATAATATGCTGGTCAAGAGTTGTCTGAGTTCCGTAGGGCTAAGTTTAACAAAAGCCAACGGCTGCCCCACCAGACCTGGGGGATCTCCGCATCTTGTTCGGGATCTTCCGTCCAAGTTCCATCAGCGCTCAACCATACGGCATCTCCCGCACTAGGCGAGTTCCCGCCAGTTGCCAAGCCCAGCACCTCTCAGCCTCCTATCATACATACAAATCCATTATCCTATCGTAGAGCACCAAATCCCCAAAGTCACGAAATCTTCCATTTAAATCCCTATCTCCCTCTCTACTGCAAATAAAATGCCACCAAAGCCCCGCACCTCCGAAGCCGTTACAAAACCGCCCACAATACTTGCCTCCTCGATAGTGATTGCAGAAACAGCCGCGCTAACAGGGACCTTCCCCATAAAAATCGGAGCAAACACCGTCATCCACCCACGCGCGAAGCTCACGTCGGCCCATGGACCCATAACGATAGGCGAGTATTGCATCATCTGCGAACGGACGCAGATCTCCCCGCCAGATGCGGAGGGTTTGGTAATTGGGGATGGAACGGTGGTTGAGGTTAATGCTCTTGTCGAAGGGAGTGTTGGGGCCGGTAGTGTTGTTGAGGTTGGGGTCAAGATTGGGAAGGGGGGGAGGGTTGGGTCGGTATGTTTCCACTCTGCTGCTGTAGGAGGGGAGGAATGGGATGAGATGTGCTAATTTTGGGGGGTTGGGGATAGAATTGTAAATTGGGCCCGTTGACTAAAGTTCTTGAGGGGGAGGTTATTGAGGATAATACTGTTATATTTGGCAGTGGGCAGAGGAGGATTGACGCTTCGGGCACGATGGATGCTAGGAGGAGGTTACTGGAGAGGCATATTGAAAGCTTGAGAATTCTCATACCTAGTAATCCTTCTAAATTTATGAATTAGTGGTGTAATTCGAAGTAGCGGTTTGTAGACTCTGGAATGTTGTTCTCGTGTCGTACTAGTTAGTACTCGAGGGGACCATTGAAATTCTGGACGCCCTGGCATCATTCTCAATTATTCCGGCTCGCACGGTACTCGTACGCACAGCACGACACGGCACAGACGAAGGGGTGCCTGGAATTGATCATCACTTCTGGGCTCAAAGAATGGAGGCTCGGCTGGTTGGGTGACGTGGAGCTAAGGCAAAGTCAGACCGAGTTACGCCAGCCTAAGGGGCGTCTTTGCATGTGAACCTTTTTACTTCAACAAGCCAGATAGGTGTTGCGATATTTTGCCCTCTTTTGCGCTTGAGATATTTACTCCCTTCATCCTCTTCTATTAGATTGTCATTCATTTTTCACGATAATACTTTGAACGAGACCCCCACCGATACTTGAATACCTGTATATTACTCCTCCTTGGATTACCCTGGTTATAAACTGTTCCGGGTGGCAGGTGGGTAAGCTTTCCTACGGCACCAGCTTCATCGTCTGTAAGCTCCCGCTCGAAAGAAAAAAAAATAAAAGATTAAAAAAATAATAATAAAATGCCTTCTCCAACACTCCACGGCTCCTCACGAACTCGCAAATGGATACTGTCGAGTCCACCAGTGGAATGGGCTATGATGCAGCTACAGGAGCTGTTGATCAATGCTCTCCGCCAGGGACCAGTCCCTCAACATGTCGCTTTCGTCATGGACGGGAATCGCAGGTTCGCTCGGAATAATCATATCGAGACGGTGGAAGGACATAATATGGGGTTCGAAGCACTAGCGAAGGCGCGTTATACCTCTTACTCTTTTCTCGAAGGAGGGTAGCTAACGGGGCGTAACATGCAGATCTTGGAAGTTTGCTACAAGTCTGGTGTAAAGGTTGTCACGATATACGCATTTTCCATCGAAAACTTCAAAAGGCCCCTCCATGAAGTTAACGCGCTTATGGAGATTGCAAAGATCAAGCTTTCGCAGTTGTGTCAGCACGGGGAGTTGATGGATCAGTATGGGGCGAGTTTAAGGATTCTAGGGCATCGGTCGTTATTGAGACAGGATGTGCTCGAAGCTATTGAGCAAGCGACAGAGATGACGAGGCATAATGATAAGTATGCCACCCACCGCATTACCTCCCTTTACAAAGGTCATCTCTAATGATGTGTGTCTTAGGGCTATTTTGAACGTCTGTTTCCCCTACACTTCTCGGGATGAGATCACCACCGCCATCCGGGACATCGTGTCCTCATCTACCATTCCACAGACTTCCCCGCCTTCTCCGTCACCTAGCGATTCATCGACTTCAACATCCACCTCTACATCCTCAGGCAAGACCGCGACTCCGGGATTGATGGACATCGAGTCCATCACCGAGAAAACCGTGACACGGCACATGTTCACATCAGGCTGCCCGCCATTAGACCTCCTCGTGCGAACCAGCGGCGTGGAACGGCTGAGCGATTTCATGATGTGGCAATGCCACCAGGACACCGACATTGTCTTTTCGGACTCCCTCTGGCCGCAATTTGACATCTGGAAGTTCCTGCCCATCCTGATCAATTGGGGCGTCAAGAGGCGGAAACTGGAGAAGGAGAAGGGCGACGTAGAGGTTCGGGGCGTCGGTATGGGCATGGGCGTGGGTAAAGGTGGTGGGTATTGACTATTAATGAGGAAAGAATGGGGGTGGGCATATGGTGTTGTTGGGGTTGTCTGGATGGGTATGTTTGGCCTGATTTGGGTGCTGGCTTGGAGATGAGGTGTTTGTCCTGTCTCGCAAGATTTAGGCGGGGGGGGGGGTTATTATGCGTGTGCGGTTCGGCCTTTTCTCTCTCTTCTTTCTTCCCTTTTTCTCCCTTTATTCGGAGGAAGATGTTGTAATAGTGGTTTCTTGTGCTGTGCTTTTATGCTGGTAATACACTATATCCTTTGCCTTGTATGTACAAGTATTCTATGGTGGGTTGGGTTTAGTTCTAAAGTTCGCGAACTCTAGAGTGCTCTGATATCTGAATAGACGATATTATAGTGGAGCGATAGAACTATCATACTATGGTCCGTAGCACACAAAGATAAATCATGGGGAGAAGAGTGTCCTCCCGAGTGATTCACCGTGCACTTCAAGGAAGTTATGTCTTCCGCCAAGACGGCCTTGGCAACACTGACGCACAGCTTTCTCTACGGAGGCTCTAAATGCCCGCGTGTTCTTCATTTCCAGAACTTCTCCGTTATTACTATCATAACTCAACACTCATAATAAACCTCGTCCTCGATCGCCATGGACCCCTAGTATCTGTACCCCCATCCCAGCACTTCGAAATTCTCTGTCTTTTCTCTTTTCTATTTCCGTATTTCGTCACTCATCTGAGACCTCCTTTTTCCTGCACGAAACAAGCACAGAAATAGATGTCAAGCTATATTCGCGTTTCTTCCCCTTCGCCTTCCGGCGAGTCCTCCGACCTTGACCTCGACCTTGAAGAGCTAGATCCTACGAGCGGGGGTGGTGGGGTTGGTAGTGGTGGTGGTGCGGGCTATTCGGTAGGGTATAGGTCTGTACTGGGAGAGAACCATAGGTCTTCCTTTTCGCCTACAAGACGCGGAAGAACATCTGTTGACGGGGCGGGTGGGCCTGGAAGGATTGCGTTGAGGAGGATGAAGGGGCGGGAGGGTCCAGAAGATGAGGAGGCGTTGCTAGGGAGGAGGAGTAGAGAGGAGGACATACACGATGAAGAGGAAACTTCAAACCTCCGAGATGGGGGTGTGGCAGGCGGCGGGGAGATGCGATTACTACGAAGATTAGGATCTCGGATATCTCTACGATCTACCACCGGCGAAGATGCTGTTGTCGACTTTACCCCTTCGAAGGAAACTAGGGTCGTGGGGTTGAGGCCTGGTGGGGCTGGAGGGAAATACCCACCTAATATCATTTCGAATCATAAATTTACGGCTTTCACCTTTTTACCGCTTACTTTGTGGCATGAATTCAGTTTTTTCTTTAATCTTTACTTTTTACTAGTTGCCTTGAGTCAATGCATTCCGGTGCTCAGGATCGGGTTTCTAAGCTCTTACATTGTTCCTCTGGTGTTTGTGTTGTCGATTACTCTTGGCAAGGAAGCGCATGATGACATTGCTCGGCGGAGGAGGGATACGGAGGCTAATAGTGAGCCCTATGAAGTTCTCTCATTTACGGATGGTGGGGTGTTAAAGAGGAAGAAGGGGGCTAGGCTGGGCAAGAAGAAGAGTGCGACAGGAGCTGAGGGCCAGGAGCTGCGAGAGGGGGGTGACGATAGTGACGATATTAGGATTGTGTCCAAGAAGAGTAAAGATCTCAAAGTCGGAGATATTCTTGTTCTCAAGAAAGACGACAGGGTTCCGGCAGATGTGGTTATTTTGAAGACAATATCGAATGAAGTCAATCAAGCTGAGGAAGGCGGGGGTAATGATACTTCTGGGGAGGCGTTTATTCGCACCGACCAGCTGGATGGAGAGACGGATTGGAAACTGAGACTTGCGCCAGCGTTAACTCAAGCTCTGCATTGTTCCAGTTTGGCTTATTTGACTATTACCGCTTCTGCGCCTTCGAAGGAAGTTAATAATTTTATTGGATCGATTTCCTTTAATCCTTCGGCTCCCTCTTCCACTGCTCCATCCGCTATGGGCTCATCTATGCCTTTGGGCCCTGGCGCCTCTTCGTCCTCGCTATCTGCACTTCCGGCGACAGCGTCCTCGTCGATGGGATTGTCGGTTGATAATACAGCATGGGCGAACACGGTCTTGGCCAGCAATTCTACTACTCTGGCCGCTATCGTTTACACTGGCCCGGAGACGCGAGCGGCTTTGTCTACATCTCGCTCCCGTAGTAAGACTGGGTTGTTGGAAAAGGAGATTAATAACTTGACCAAAATTCTTTGCGTTCTGACATTTTCACTCAGCATAGCGTTGGTAGCACTTCAAGGGTTTGAGAGTGGCCAAAACGAGCCAGGTGTCAAAGACTCCCCAAATCCCGGGGAAGTCGTCAGTGGAAGTTGGTACATCAAAATTCTCCGCTTCTTGGTGCTCTTCTCGAGTATTATTCCTATCAGCTTGAGGGTCAACTTGGACATGGGCAAGAGCGCGTATGCGTGGTTTATCGAACATGACAAGGGGATTGAGGGCACTGTTGTTAGGACTAGCACTATTCCGGAGGAGCTTGGGAGAGTGGAGTACCTGCTTAGTGATAAGACTGGAACCTTGACGCAGAACGATATGGAACTGAAGAAGATTCATGTTGGCACCGTTAGTTATGCCGGTGAGGCTATGGATGAAGTCGCGGACTATATTAGGCTTGGATTTTCTACCGGTGGTGGTAAAGACGCTTCCGGGGGCGTTCAAGCCCCTCCCGCAATCCAGTTGAATGCTGCTACCACTAGGACCAGGAGGGAGATTGGGTCCAGAGTTAGGGACGTTGTCCTTGCGCTTGCCTTATGTCACAATGTTACGCCCACTACCACTACCGATGAGGGTGCCTCAGAGGCTACAATTACGTATCAAGCATCAAGTCCGGATGAGATTGCTATCGTGCGATGGACAGAAAGCGTTGGGCTGCGGCTGTCGCATAGGGATCGCAAAGGGATGAAGTTACAAAGTGTCGATACTGGTGAGGTTGTGGTCCGCGTCAAGATATTGGAGGTCTTCCCGTTCACGAGTGAGGGGAAGAGAATGGGAATTGTCGTACAATTTATGGCTGGTGAAAAGAGCAAGGAACCGGATCTCCTTGGTAGCGGTGCGGAGGAGGAAAACTCTAGTACTGGGGACATCTGGTTCTATCAAAAGGGGGCAGATACCGTCATGTCTTCGATTGTCCAGGCTAACGACTGGCTGGATGAGGAGTGCAGTAATATGGCCCGGGAGGGACTGAGGACGTTAGTTGTTGGAAGGAAGAAGCTGTCCATTCAGCGCTACCAGGAATTCTCTGCAAAGCATAAAGCTGCGTCGTTGTTGCTCGCTAATAGGGATAAGGAGATGGGCAAGGTCGTGGAGGAGTATCTTGAACATGACTTGGAGCTTTTGGGAGTGACGGGGGTTGAGGATAAGCTGCAGAAGGATGTTAAGCCTAGCTTGGAGCTTCTCAGGAATGCGGGAATCAAGATTTGGATGTTGACTGGTGATAAAGTCGAGACAGCGAGATGTGTTGCTGTTAGCGCAAAGTTGGTATCAAGGGGACAATATGTGCACACCATTGCCAAGTGTATGCCTACTCCTCTATTCTCTCATCTCCGGCTATACTAATTCGGATGCGATCATGCAGTAAAACGAAAAGACCATGCCTACGATGCCCTAGAATTCCTTCGGAATAAGACAGACTCCTGTCTCCTCATCGACGGCGAATCTCTCGCTCTCTTCCTAGACACGTACAAATCCGAGTTCATATCCCTCGCCGTACAGCTCCCGGCAGTAATCGCCTGCCGTTGCACTCCTACTCAAAAGGCCGACGTAGCCCGGCTCATCCGTGTTTTCACTAAGAAGCGCATATGCTGCATCGGCGACGGTGGGAACGACGTCTCCATGATCCAAGCGGCAGACGTAGGCGTTGGTATTGTGGGCAAGGAGGGCCGTCAGGCCAGTCTTGCGGCGGACTTTAGTATCGAGCAATTCTGCCATCTAACAAAACTACTAGTATGGCATGGAAGGAACTCATATAAACGAAGCGCAAAGCTCGCGCAATTCGTTATGCACAGGGGTCTTGTGATTAGCGTTTGCCAGACTATGTTCAGTATTGCTTCGAGGGGTGAGCCAATCGCCTTGTATCAGGGGTGGCTGCTTGTTGGATATGCCAGCCTTTATACTATGGCGCCCGTATTCTCATTGGTGTTGGATAGGGATGTGGACGAGCGCCTGGCGAACCTTTATCCGGAGCTTTATAAGGAACTTACGGAAGGGCGGTCGTTGAGTTATCGGACGTTTTTTGTTTGGGTGCTTGTTAGCATTTATCAAGGTTTGTCTTTTCCTCGCATCATTATGCCTGACTAGCAGAGTGCTGATGAAAACCAATAGGAGGAATAATCCAAGGGCTCTCCCAAATTCTCGTGGGCCTCGACCATTTCGAACGCATGGTATCCGTGAGTTTCACAGTACTGGTGTTAAATGAACTTATCATGGTAGCACTAGAAATCACAACTTGGTAATTTCCTACTCTCCCCTTCTCCTTCCTTTGCCTTTCCCCTTTCCCCTCCAGCTAATATTAAGAACAGGCACATGTGGATGATATTCGCCGAACTGGGCACAGCCCTCTTCTTCTTTGCTTCGATCCCATTACTGGGCGAGTACTTTGATCTCCAGTACGTCATCTCGTGGGCCTTCGTGTGGCGTGTCGCGGCCATTAGCGCGATCAGCCTTGTACCGCCGTGGGTCGTGAAGACAGTTAGGAGGAGGTTGAAACCGCCGAGCTATGCAAAGATTCAGGGGGTTTGAATGTGAGTTGTAGTTGCATTGGTTGGGCGTTCTGTTTTGATTTGTTTCGGGTGGTAGTGGGGAGGGTAAGTGAAGGGGATGTAATTCACCAGGCAGCCGGGGGGCGGTATTTGTGTTTTTTGTGGTTTTGTATGTTAGTTTTCTTCTTTCCCATTTTGCCGTGTCGTTTTCTTGTACTGTAATTAGCGATAGCGGACGGTGCGGTTACGAATATGTTTTACACTGTAGAATTTAGGAGGAGGGGATTATTGGCCTAGCCAACATTCCTATACTGTGTCACTATTGTTCAGTGCACTGGGTCTGTGATAATTATGGATGTTAGCAAGAGTTCGTGGCGCCGTACCTATCACTCCTTGAGACGGAAGAGGGAGGGACACACATCCCTCCCCCCCGCGCCCTATCACTACCACTCCAAGTACCGGTAGGCAATTGATTTCTGCAATACCGCTCTAGAAAAGCGAGTTGAGACCCCTAGCTACTCGTATATTCTAATCACATTGCGAGAATAAAGTGAAGGCAGCACGTATTCCCCTCAAACGCCACCACCACGGAGGCAACAAAGGTTACTCGAATCCCCCCATCACAACTCGCCGAGATGGGTTAAGAAATGTCTCACGTGGCTTAGTACTGTATTGTTTCTTTGTTTCTTTTTTTCTTACTTTGTCCGGTGGCTTTTATTGTCTTTGCGTTGAACTACTCAGTCATCAAGTAGTATCAGAGTCTAGTGACCCTTCATCCACCGGTATAATATGTTTGTCTGGGGGGTTGTCATGACCTATCAGGTTAGCGTCCATTTAGCGGGTGGGAATTGATTTAGTAATTCAAGTGGTATTGGGCTGTAAGTTGAATGATATTATACACAGTTGGAAGCAGGGGTGTATCATACGATGCTGCCCTATCAGCGAATCACTTTTTCCCCTCGTATCCACGTTAGAGTCGATAGGATGATTTACTCTTAGTACTGTACGATACAGAATATTAAATTATCTGTATATATAGCATTCAGAATCCGCAGATGCTCCCCCCTCCCCTAGCCAGAAGAGGCAAACTAACTTTTGTAAAAATTTAATAAGAAAAAGATTCTTTCTTGATTTTATTTATTATTCTGCTATATACAGTACCCCACCGATCGTAGACCCTACCTACCTACCCTTACCTACCCTTATAGGTAGGTAAGGCCTAAGTCAGAATCGGGTTCTATAATACCACCTCGCAGCAGTGTCTGATTTGGGCTAACTTACAGCCCTCATTATGGAAGGCTTAAGGTCCTCCTTCAGTCAGTCAGTTCTGCCAGATCCTATAGGGGATGATAAGATTTGAGAGAAATAGAACTCCTGGGTCTTCCTGCTATGATAAGTGCAATAGGAGGTTAATTAATTGACATGTTAACCACTGCACCAGCTATGATACTGTAGTTATTTTCAGACCATAATGATGTAGGAATAAATACTTATCCAGTTTGTTCTTTGATTTTTTTTTTCTTTTTTTCTTTTTCCGCTTGAGGTTAGAATTTCAAGACTTAGCTCTGGATATCCGCTGATTCCATTTTGTGTTTTCTCCTCCCATAATAGCTGGTTCCCCTCCTATTTCGCGTTGCTCATAGTCGGTAAAAGCAAGTGTGACGGAAAAGCAAGTGTGACGCGCCACTTTTTTTTTTTTTTTCCCTTCAGGAAACGGAGCCTCATACCAGCCTACCAACACAGACCCAACCAAACACCTCAAGGGGAATAATCTGAGTTCACACTCATTCCTCCTACTGCCACAGTTAGCACAAACCATTCTTTCCTCCATTCTCTGAGCACCACCAAGGTATATTCTCGCTCCTTCATTGCTATTTTGACTATTGAAATCCTAGTTGCTGATATGACAGAGGTTTTAGGAAACAAAATGGCAGAATTAGAGGCGACTGACAGGCTCGAAGCCAAGCAGCGATTAGATTGTGCCATCTAATGGCTGGAGGAAGAGCCAACTGAGAAAGCTTCCACAGCCGCGATTATTTTCAACGTCAAATCATCATCTATCAGAATGCGTCAACATCGTACCCGTCATCAGGAGCGTAATTCTCGAGGGACTTTCAACCGCCATGGTGGGAATAATTTGATTCTGACTACAGCACAGGAAGAAGCTGTTTTCCGGTTCTGCTCAGAGCAATTGGAGATGGGTCTAGGAGCCACCCCATCCATTATCTATGCCGCCATATGTCATCTACGTCAGCAGGAGAAACAGAATCCACCAACTCTGGTCTGGTTTCACAATTGGCTGAAGAAGCACCCAGGGCTTCATTCGATTAAAACCAAACCCATCGCCCATATCCGAGTTGCCACCCGCTCTGAAGAAGATATGAGGGCCTTCTTTGTCGAGTATGAAAATATACTATCGGAATACGGTATCAAACGGGCCAAGTACATCTACAACATGGACGAGTCTGATGTGAGAATTGGATGTCCAACAGGGGAGATTGTGATTGTTCCCACAGAAGTAAAGGAACTCTACACAGCCAGTCCTGAAAATCGCCAGTCTCTTACCATTATCGAGACAATCTGTACTGATGGAAGCACTCCACCTCCACCTGTTGTCGTTTGCCCAGGGGAGAAGATCATGGAGAATTGGATTCAGGACAACTTGACAGGAGCTGAGGTAATTGCTATATCACAAACTGGCTATACCAACGAGAGTATTGCCCTTGCCTGGCTAGACCATTTCATCAAACATGTGGATGCAGGGCCAGAGAAGCACTGGCGTGCTCTTCTCCTTGATGGCCATATCACCCACCGTCAAGATGATTTCATTATCAAATGCCACGAGAACCACATTGTTCCAATCACATTCCCCTCCCATCTCACCCATGTTTTACAGCCCTTGGATGTTGGTGTCTTCTGTCCATGGAAGCACTACCATAACAAGGCTATTCACCATGCCCTCTACTTATTGGATATTGAATATACTATGTCCTCCTTCTTCCGCAATCTCAGCTCTATTCGTGAGCAAACCTTCCAACCATTCACCATTAAAAACTCTTTTAAAGAGTCTGGAATGTTCCCTGTGTCCTTCAAGAAAGCCTTGAAGAAAATGCGTCATTACAGTAAAAAGGGCACAGTGGTTGCAAATTCTCTTCATACTTTGGGTAGTAGCCAAGGAGATGGTGGAGATGAGACTGGTATATCGGTGGATGAGGGTGGCGAGTTGGAACTTCCCATTCTTCCCAACACCTATTTTAACTGCCAGAAAGGACTTGGTAAATGGGTTGAGCGTGCAGAGACCTTTAGTCCATCTTCGAAGGACCATTTCCAACAGTGGGCAAAAGAGACCCAAGTACTGCTTGCGCAAGCCGAACTCCAACGAGAATCTTATCAAAATGTCCAAACTAGAGTTCAGGAGGAGAAAAAGCGCAAGAGCAAGTCCCGTAGGGTTGTTCAAAAAGGTGGTATCATTACTGTTGATGCTGCAAGACAAAGGAAGAAGGAAAACGAGGAAAACGAGAAGGCAGCCGCAATTAAGAAGGCTCACAAGAATATTCAAGTTGCAGTGAATAAAGCTAAAACTGCTCTTAATCGCCGTGGTATTACTGCTCGCAAGGCAGAGAAGGAAAGAAAACAGCAGATTAGGAATATTCTCACTAGTGGGGGAATTGTTCCTGCTGAGCTGCAAATCCCAGTTCCTGATCCTGAGAAGAATCCTAGTATTCAAGATCTTGAGTCACTGGAACCACCTCCTGATCTCTTGCAAGCTCTTTTGCTTCTAGAACCTGCATCTGTTTGTCCCTCTAATGTTATTGATCCTCAATTGCTGGCTCTTAGTGAAGTTGGAAATGGGCAAGGCCAAAGGAGGACAGAAACTTGTTACCCTGAAGATGATTCTGAGGATATGGGTAGTCAGTCAGACTCTGGTTCTTCATGTACATCAAGTGACTCAATTACTAGAAATGCTAACTTTGTAGCATTCAATTAAGGTTGTTGTTCACAACCGTTGTTATGTAGACTACAAAAAAAAAAAAAGTGGCGCATTACACTTGCTTTTCCATCACACTTGCTTTTACCGACTATGAGCAATGCGAAATAGGAGGGGAACCGGCTATTATTTCTTTTCTTTTTTATTTCTTCTCTTTAGCTCGGTATTGATAATTAGGGATGTATCATCATCGCTGCCGGGAGGAGTTAAGTTAGGATGGACTGAAGAAAGAAAGAAAGAAAGAAAGAAAGAAGTACGGCTAAGTTAGACGGATGGACGCTTAGAGAATCGGATTGGATCTGACTTTTTTTTGATAAGGTGTACGGTATACACTAAGTAGATAGACATCCTTCACATTCAAATGTAAAAACTGGAAATTATAATATGAGTTCAAGTTAGCTACTGTAGTTTCCTGCCTATGTTACTTTTCATTCCGGTCTCTACTGTATACAACCACCTTCATGGAATATCACTCGGTGGATTTAAATACTAGGATGGTATCATACTTGTGAGCATCACTCTTATATAAGTTTCTGATTATGAGAGATGCGATATCATAGCAGAAATAATTGAAGACTCTTTCTCAGTATCCACTTAAAAAAAACCTCCCAAGTTCCTAAAAAAGTTAATGAAGAAACAAAACATTTTCCAACTCCGGGAGTTATAATGGCAACTTTTACCAGTGCATAACTATAATCCTGAGTTTCTCTCACACTAATTAAACCAATCCAAGAATCTTTATTCAGATTCAAGAATTGATAACGTTTCAACATCGAGTTCAAACCTGTGGCACACTTATCTACATGTCCTCCCTCACCCTCCTTCCTGTCCCCCACCTCACCCCCGAGTCCTAAGATACATCCCACCTCGAAAATATAGTACCCACACCTGCAATTCGTATCCAAAGCCGAGATGCTAGTGGTAAGTCTGGGTGCACTCCTCCCTTGTATGATAGCAATCCCTGAGAATATTTTAAGAAGCTATGTTGATTGACTAGATCTACCTCATACTCTTTCCCTAGTTCGTAGAAACTGTCTTCATAGCAGATGCGCTTTTCTTTCTTTACAGTATCGAGATTGTTTTCCGGCCGGTATGGAACAGGGAGGGGTTGCCCGATCACTGAGGAGGGCGTGGAGCCGCGGTAGTAGGATGGGCTATTGGGCTGTGCGATAGTTGATTGTGTAATATCAGAATTTGGTCTTGTGCAATAGTCGTCCTTTTTAAATACGTCACAACATTGCGAATACCCCGCGAACGCCACGGGATAACGCTCAGTTTCTACGTCATTACCCGGGATCAGTGCTGGTATAGAACCACCAAAGAACAAAATGTGAACCCTGAGATGGTAGGTTCGCGTTTCCAGAGCTATGATATTTAGCTCCGCCATCATGTCGAATGATCTCCGAGTATTATAGACCAACCTATAGCTCGTGCTTCCGGTACGGTCCTCGCATTATCTCGAAAAACTAGTAGTCTTGCGACAAAGACGGTGGGACAGATTGGACTACTGTGCGTGGTATAGTACTTACAGGTTCGGCACCGGTAGTGTTGCCTAAGAGATACTAATATCCTTAAGTGCGAGTATTCTACCAACCAATCCATTAGAAGTGTGATGTCTCCCACCTCCAAGTAAGCCATACGCAAGTTTTAGTAGAACACTATGCCGAGATTTGTTTGAAGTTTATTAGCGACTAGAACTTATGTCGATTGCTTGCTAGCTGACACCGCATCTTACTATCATAGAACAAGTTGTACTGTACCGTACTCCACCATTCAGCCCCTCATATTTATCCAAGCAGCACTGCCACATATATCCCACTTGTCGCGTAAACAAAAGCTTAATAAACCCCATCAAATTGCAAGCACCGCCGGATGTCTGAACAAATTGGTAGTCTTGGTCTCTCATAAGCTACGGCGCCATACATCTAGTATGCCTCACCTTAACATTGTGCAGGAGACCTTTTTTATTTTTTTGTTAAATCCTTCGATTGTTTTAAGGTACAATTTCTGTATACAACCACTAGGTTACGGCATAAAAACCCATGGTACAGTCTGTAGGAGGAATTGAATGATAATCCATGGCCAACCGCGTCCATTCAATACTCGCACAAAACCCTTAATTTCTGTCACCACCCAGAAGCATCGTAGATCAAACTAGAGCTAAAAAATTTACCAAAAGAGTTCAGCAACCGGGATTCCCACATGGTCACCCACTGTAGTACTAACCGGTCGATACGATGCTTGTTTTGCGCAGAGCGGACGGGATGCGAAATTTTCATCGTTCTATGGCCGAACACAACGTCTTTGTATCTTTTAGTAATTTATACCCTAGATTGATGGCGAAGCCTATCGAGGATCTACGAGCTCAAAATAACGATCAAATAATGCTCTCAGGGAGGGAGTACCGGTATTAGCTGAAAAGACAAACTAGTTCGAGCCAGGATTTAGAGTCTTGGAATTTCTAAATATTGTTGTCGTGTGCAGTGCGTTGATTGCGTAGCAGACCAGTACCCATGTCTAATAGTCACACATAGCGTACGCGGGGGGGCCATTAAAAGCCAGAAGACCATTTCTGCAGATCCCATACAATTCTCTACAGAGACCAGGGTTATATTTTCCGGTTTGAATGACTCCCCTTGAGTACGAGTACCCTACTGTGCATATTCTTCAGCACTTCTGTACGAGAACTGTACACTCGCGGTAAGAAAATTACCGGACAATTGCGGAATTAGATCTGCAAATGATTACGTAATAGTCAAAAAGTTATTCCTCTATTGTCCGGTAATTTTCTTACCGCGAGTGTACTGTACAACCACCGCATGATATCCATAGAGTGCAAATTAAACCACTATCCCATGGGCTGGTGAGACCTGCATTTTTCGGATGTTCCTGTTTTATGCGTGCCAAGTATGTAGATCTTTACCAGCTTCAGAATAATTGAATGAATGATGGGCTATGATGCTGACTGTGCAAAGATAGCTTGATTTTAACAAATACCTGGGGGCAAGTTTAATCTTGGGACAATGTGACACCTTGGGGCTATGGTTACCACATAGATATCAATGTCCCTCCATCCCAAGTTTTCATTTGCGTCCAAGTATATAATTCTGAAAAAGGTCAAGATCAGCATACTTGGCATGAACAAAACAGGAACATCCGGAAAATGCAGGTCTCACCAGCCCATGGGATAGGCCTAATGGATATGGGAGGCTAGGCTTGTACTTGTATTTGTAAGTAAATCATGGTTTAGCCTACGTTCGTTTTTTTGGACAAGTCATTATGCTAGCACCGTGGAAGGAAGGTCGAGGGGGGGTATGTTGCTAAGTGCATTGTATCCCCATACGACGCCTGGACCGTGGGGTATTATAAATACCATGATGACAAATTCCTGGGCAGGACAATCGGCCAGAGGCTCTTCGGAACCCTTACCGTAGGTCGTTTTCTAAGATGGCTTAGATAGTAAATTTAGAGAAAACCTGGCACCATGTTCATATAAAATAGAGTCACGGCGCCCTGGTCCATAATTCAAAGTTCGAAGTTAGAAGTCCTAAGCCTTGGCAGCCATGCCCAAGGCAACGCTTGAGAAAAGCAAGAAATACGCAATGACAAAATGTTCCTTGCTACGAAGGAGTTTTCTTCCCTCTCAAATATTCGCCAAGAGTTCCAACTTCCAACTTCCAACTTTGATTTTTACGCGGGGCGCCGTGACTCTAATTTGGAAGAGGTTGTTTTGCTTCCTGCGTAAACACCCACTTCAGTGCTAGGCTTAAGTCAATCGCCGTGCGGTGGGCTAAGACCCCTCCACTTCATTTCGGGTAGGGAGGGAGAGCCCATACCGATAAAAAATCAGGGGAGCTCCACTGACTCCGTAGACCTACCGTATCAAACTCCCTTAGGCCCTGTTCGGTTGCGCTGGGCCCATTTCGTTTTTACATACAAACGACCGTTTCCCTTCCATTTCAAAATGGAGGAACCCAATGGCTGTTCGGCAATGGTACCTTCCATTTCAGATAAAGCCCTAACACAGCAGTTGCTTTGTAGAAACATCACCATGTCATGTAAATAGTTGTAATAATATTATTATTAATGTAATAATTATTTTTCTGTAGAATAAGTTTTTTATACTAATATATTATCTACAAGACATCTTTAATTCGAATTCCGATTTGAAACAATTCCAGAAGGATTGAAGGTACTGGTAAAAAAACATTTCACGAGGCCCTAAGATGAAAATTTTTCATGTGTTGGCCACTAGTGAACAGTGGTGCTCAATTGGCAACCGTTCCCACAGGTCCGTCCATTTCACACTGGAACGGTCCAAAATGGGCCCAGCGCAACCGAACAGGGCCTTACTCATCCCCTCTCGGATCACAATCCATCCGAGTGACATCCGATGATGATTACACATCAATGACGTCGTTCCAGTCCCCCCTTCCCCCTCCATCCTTCCATTCCTCGAATCCCCCTATTAACTCTTATTAAACCACCCAATTCCCCGAGACACCCCCCCAACCGCACAAAATGTCTCTCCTCCGTATCCTCCGTCCCACAACTGCCCGTCGCAACCTCCTAACATCATCGATTCGTTACAAGCATACTCTCCCGGACCTTCCCTACGACTATGCAGCCCTCGAGCCGGCCATTTCCGGAAAGATTATGGAGGTTAGTACACCTCCCTTCCCTCTTCGGGTGGGGAAAGAAGAAGGGCGAGTGAATGTATGTTCCGAGTTTGTGCTAACTTGGAGGAATTATTAGTTACACCACTCCAAGCATCACCAGACATACGTCAACTCCCTCAACGATGCTGAGGAGAAGTACTCATCGGCAGTGTCAGCAAACGATGTTCAGGGACAAATTTCTTTGCAACCCCTACTGAGGTTTCATGGAGGGTCCGTTCAATATGCCCTCCCCATATTTCTTTCTTCCCCCGAGGTTATGCTAATATATGAGCAGTGGTCACTTAAACCACACCCTCTTCTGGGAAAACCTAGCCCCAAAGGGCTCCGGTGGAGGAGAGCCTCCGAGCGGAATCCTCGCCGATGCAATTAATAGCACGTATGGCAGTGTTGAAGATCTCAAGAAGAGGATGAACGTTACCCTCGCCGGAATCCAGGGCAGTGGATGGGGTTGGTTGGTTAAAGATAAGGATACTGGGGCTCTGCAAGTTATTGCTATGCCTGTGAGTGCACATGTCTTTCTTAATAACCCCCGGTTTATGGGGGATTGGCGGAGGCCATTAACGAATTGTGTAGAATCAAGACCCCGTGGTGGGCAAGTACATTCCGTTGTTGGGAATTGATGCTTGGGAGCATGCTTACTAGTAAGAATTCCCACAAGCTTGAAAAAACTTCTCTACTGTTGACTAGGAGCACTAACGGACGCATTTCCAAAGCCTTCAATATGAAAACCGCAAAGCCGAGTACTTTAGCAAAATCTGGGACGTGGTTGACTGGAAGGCTGCCGAGGCGCGTTACAAAGCTGCGGTTTAGTAGGCCCTGCTTCTCTCACTCCCTCCCTCCCCCTTACCTATTAGATCCTACCCAGAGCATAGCGAACCTCGAGAAATAAAATAAAAACACAAATATACCAAGTTGTCTGTTTTGTGTTACCGCTCTCAATTGATACAATTGATGCACCCAACAGCCCCCGAACCCATCCGAGGCACTCCCGTCCAGGTTATGATCCAATAAGATACAATTTCGATCTAACATAGCCCCCCCGAACAGCCATAGCTAACGTGCCCCTCGGAAAGCGGAATATTATACAAAGGAGCGCGAGGCTCCCTCACCTAGTTTTATTCCACACCTCTCAAGAAAAAAAAAGGAAAAAGAAAAAGAAAAAAGGCGGGATATAGTATCATAGAAGCATTATGGAACGTCGCAGAGATGAGATCAAATTTACGAGAAAAACGCAAGCTGCGGGAACGCACCGGCATCATCCAATGGCTGGGTCAGGATACCGGTACAGGTACAATAGTAGAAGATGGTTTGTGTGACACCAAGGTGAATTGGCAAGTTGCTAGTATTATAGGTACTGTTCCCCGCAGGATGACATCTACATAGGCAGGCCGCGGCGTAATGGGAACGTAGAAGGGGATCATTTCTTGCGCCAACAACGTCTTCGCAGGATTGTGGGTGAAAGGTATGACATGTAGAAAAGAGAGAGTTTGAACGTGGAACTAGCAGCACTACGATTGGGCTACTCGGAATGAATGGATGAGTTAATGCCCAGCACCAGTACCTTAGGCATCAAGGTCTAGAATACTCGTAATACATGGGTTACCCTTTTCTCCCCTTTCCAATTAGACTGCCGGCTAGCAAGAAAAGATATCCTATTTTGCAATTACACCGTGCTTCTTGAAAACATCTGTGACCTTGGTGACTTCGTCATACGATCCCATGAAGATTCCAGAACGGTCGTGGATGTGTTCAGGCACCACCTCCAGCATCCTTCTCTGATCACTCGTGACAGCCAATCCTCCAGCTGCGCGGCCATGGTTAGCATTTGGTATGTCTGAGGGGAAAGCCGAACCAAGGTACGCACCATTCTCCATGACCAGAGCCATGGGCGCGCACTCGTACAGGATTCTAAGCTTGCCCTTAGGACTCTTCTTGTCAGCGGGGTAAGCGAAGAGCCCTCCGTAACAGAGGGTCCTGTAGGCATCTGCGACCATGGATCCGATGTAACGAGCAGAATACGGCTTTGCGCCGGGCTCTTTGGGATACTTGATGCTCTCGAAGTAAGCCTTGCAAGGTTCGGTCCAGTAAAGGGAGTTTCCTTCATTGACCGAGTAAATTCCCTTTGATTTCGGAATTCTCATCTATTCATAATCAGCACGCAGCCTATGACTAGAAGGAAGTGCTATAAAGAAACCAACATCAGGATGCGTCAGGATGAATTCACCAAGGGCAGTGTCTAATGTGAACCCATTGACTTGACCACCCTTCATGGTAAGAACCAAATTGGCGCTAGCACCATACATGGTGAATCCGGAAGCTACCAATTCGGTCCCAGGCTTGAGCATGTCCTCCGCCTTGCCTTCTGCGCCATCATCGAGTTTGAAGATACCGAAAATAGTGCCAACGGATACACCAGCGTCGAGATTGGATGACCCATCAATGGGGTCACAGACTACGGCATATTTACCATGGCCGGGGAAAATGATGGCTTCTTCCTCCTCTTCGGAAACTAATACCTTGACTTTCCCGCAGCCACGCATGGTATTGACGAAGATTTCGTTCCCGATCACATCAAGCTTCTTCTGGTCGTCCCCGGTCATGTTGGAGGAGCCGGCAAGACCAATAAGCTACGCATGTGAGTTTGCAAACTTGGTAAGAGACGAAATGGAAGGCCTTACATTAATCAAGGTGGCTCGTCGAATGTAGTAACTGTAAAACAGAGAGAGAAGTGTTAGTTCATGATCAGCAGAAATCCTCGGGAGTGCCGTACGCAATACTCTTAAATGAGAACTGGAGAGCATGACACAGCAATCTATTTCAATGATGATTAACCACAGTCCGTCAGTCGAAGAAACCAGGACGACGAACGTAAAATCACCAGTGGCATGTGGACCAAGTCTGTGCTGTTCCTCCGTAAGGAAGCGAGTGAGAGTGATAATATCGGTCTTCACCTCAGAGTCGCCATGGTGACCACTTCCATTCCCGGTAGAAGACATATTGTATATGACCAGAGCTTATTTAGAAGAGAATGGAATAGTATTTACGAAGGCAGGAAAGAAGAAAGGGATGAAGGAGAAAGAAATGGAGAAAATAGGGCAGGATAAGCAAGTTTGCTACCCTACCCCCCCGGGCTATTTAAGCTCGGAAGCATGAAACTAGGGGGAACGATTGTAGTGAATGAAGAGGATGAGCATCAGCCAATCCCTCGTCCCGAGCTGCTGCGACTACCGAGCTAGGCAATGAATATACCCACTGGTCTCTCATTCATCTCTCCTCTGGCGCTGCTTCCCCGCGATGTTTCTCTTACCCACCATCATCAAAGCTGCGGAGAACTGCAAGAGCTCCTGCCCGTTCATAACCGAAGAGATGAGGACCCCAATGCATTGCTCCACCGGTACCGTAAGAACGGCAATTGGGCCTCGCGCTCAGCCGTCCAAAATTCCCTCTTTTGGACAGAAGGGTGAAAACATTGCGAAAACTGACCCCCTCAGCCTCAGCCCAGGACCAAAAAAAAAGAAAAGAAAGAAAAAAAGTGCCGGATCCTATACCAGCAAAGGCAACTCCAACGTCCCAGCGAGGTACAATTATTCGACTTCTTCCGGTATCGCAATGATCCGGACTCTGCTCTTCTTTCCTTTTACTATTTGGAAGCGGAAATGGTTTGTCAGAAGTATCGTATGGAAGGAGCTCGTGACGTCTCGGCACCGGCAGCATCGGAGGCCTTTGGTCCAAATGGAATTGGCCCGTGATCACTGACAGCGCCACGTGCATCTACTACAACCACAAAGCGCCAAAGCCAAAGATGCCAGCCAAACTCAAGTCCCCACGGGGCCCTAATAGCCTAATCCGTGGAGAGGCCCTGAGGTTATCTATCTCTATTACCATATTGTAGAATTGGTTTAAACGCCGAAAGTCTCCTTCCCAAAATATTCTCTTTAGCCACCATTGAAACTCCAAAGGTAAGCACGCGAACTCAACCATATTATCACCCTTCCGGCTTTGCCCGCCCAGTCCGGATCAATACGAGTGGCTGCCGAGGTTCTCTACTTGTAGTTATTCCGGCCCTTGAGGCTAATTACCATGCGAGATAGAGCCGCATGAGGTGGAATGGTGGGTTGGATTTGACCGCTGTTCGCATTCCGCGGGATGGGGTGAAACCCTTAACCCTAAAGCCTTCCAATCCACAGGCACGCATCATACCTGCGGCCAAAAACGTGACTACCATCGCTAGTGCCTTGGCACCTTATTTTGATGAAAGTTTTTTTTTCCTCCCCTTCTCCATCAAATTTCTTCAATCACAACCTACCTCACATCAACCACATGAAAACCGCACAGCTACACAAACGCGTCCTCAACATACCTGGCAATTGATAGGTTAGTTTAGTCTTTATATTCTCTTCTTCCCTCTTCCTCCCTTAACATGATGATTTGTACAACCGCGAAACTAGAGTCTTTGACTTCCTCATAGAGGGGGAATGAAACTTGATTTGCACGTCAGGCTGACCTGGAATTGGCTTTTATCTCTTTGGATGTACACAAACGGGCCTTTGTTCACTACTAACCGGGTTCCCAGCTTTCATTGTTGAAAATCTTCACCGGCTCTTTCAAAGCTTTGAAAATGAACGATCACATCGTACCATGGACCGATAGGCAGTACCGGTAATCACGATGGTAATTACACCCTTCCATTATCCCTCCCCCTCCCCGAGCAAAGATGATCAATTTGTCGTATTACATACGCTGGAAATTACCGTCCAAGTACTTCGTACGGTGCAGACACGAAATGGCTGTTTCTGAGCTCACCCACCATCTCCCACCGTCAATAATCAATTCTACCGGGTTGATTAATATGTGCTGACATGGCCCAATCAGATTACTGCCGACTCGATAAAGGTATTGCATTTTTTCCCTCACCACAATTTCCCTTCAGCGGAACCGATGCATATGATGATTTGCACAAGAGCACTGGTCTCTGAATTACAATGATTCGATAAGCACTTCGTGGTGGGGCCTCAGAAACCCCGCCCAACTGATCCGGCTCGGTCTCGTGTTACTACCAGTGTTTTCACCAGCGTTTCTCTGTGTTGACACTAACAGTTTAGCGATAGTCTTTCCCAGCAGTGTCATTATACAGAAACGACTACTATGAATAAGGTATTTACTTTTCCCCCTCATCGCTTTTATTCCCTCTACCTCCAACTTCAATGATGATACCTAATTTAGATGACGAGTCCTATCCGGGTTTTTCCCGATGACGAAACATCATTTTAATAACCATTCATGCAATATCTGAACATGATCCTTGATTGCAATTAGTTTGATTCAGAGTGCATGGAAACTTTTCGCTAACTTTCTTTAGAAATACATAAACCCAGACCGCGTGCGGAATAACATCTATCAAAGCACTCAAGACATCTTCCTAATGTAAGACTACTTGCGCTTCTACCTGCCCTCACTCCAAATGATGATATTTCCAAACAAAAGACAAGCATATGTCCGAGCGGTTTTCCGCACAGACGAGAACCGGAATGTCTGACCCGGTCTCTTACATATCCACCTGATACGCATCCAGTTTGATGTCCACCTGTTAACATCTAAATCAGGGATCTTGGGAAGATATATCCCATACTTTGGCCTCATGTTTAACTGGTTAGTTCTAGCCCGATGCTCCCCCTCCTTTTCATCCCTTCTTTCGCTTCTACATGATGAGACTCTTTATAATCTCACGACGGTCTTCATAGCCTCAGTAGGCATTGATGAGATTGCCCTTGACCGGGCGGCATCTGATAATTTGTTTTGATCTCGATTTCCTCTTTTCGTTCCTGTGAATGCTTGGGTAATGGCAGCTGACCATTTAAAGACAGTATTCGGATTCTAGCGATCAGACTGCAGACTGCAGCCTTGCCTTAGGTGTAAATTTTGCCGTGCCCTATTTGCACAAAGTGGCGGGCGCAAAAATCCTGCGGCAGTCTCGTCTAGGGCCCAATTTGTCGTATATAGATTAATGAGATTCTAAGTTGAATCGCAGCATGGCGCTAGAGACATAATGCGAGCAATAGGATTGCGACTTGTGAGGCCTGGCAAATAATCTCATGAATACCGACCAAGCACCCCCTCAACTTAATTAAACCTTTTCAATTGTCCCAAAGCTCCGTATCTCATCTAACCGCACACCCCCTTCGCAAATCTGAGACGAGTGATATCTGATGGATCCAGTCTCGGGAAATTTAGGTTTGTAAAAGAAAATCGAGCCACCGCAAGCCATTGACCACTTCTCCCGTCCACGCATCAAGCTAGCCTATGACACCACTGCCAAATAAGCTCCCCCTAAGAGGTGTATTTCTAAGATATGAATGTGGGGTACCAATCGTGGTATACACCCATACTACCCAAGCCCGCCCACCCAATCCACCCATCTAGGCGAGCCTAAGAATAAGAAGGGGAAAAAATACCACAGGTATCCCGAGCCCAAAATCTCTATGCAAAAAATTCCCCAATGCCTCCCCTCCCGCCACCATGTACCAGTAATCCATCCGCCACTCGCCCGCTCCCTTCACTTCCTCCCCTCCAAAACGACCCTCCTCCTTCTCCTCCCTCCCCCTTCCTCCTCCTCCTCACCGCTCTCCCCTTCCTCCCTACGCCCTAACACAACGCCTACTAACCCCGGACATTTCCTCTCCCTCTTCCCCTCCCCACCTCCACCTTCACCTCCACCTCCCGCACCATTCGACTTTGCCCGCCGCTGATCAAGCCGATTCACCCCCGCCGGGCACGGGAGCACATGTGGAGCCCCAACAATCAAGAACGAGAGCAGCGCGATTGTAGTGAAGAGGGTAGAGGTGCTTAGGGAGCGGGGGTGTAGGGGGGTGGCGGCATCTATGTATGTTAGGTTAATCCTTGGTGGCTGGAGAAGTGGGGGGAGGGGGAGGGGGGGAAAGTAGGAGGAGGTATATACTTTTTGTTTTGTTTTATTTGGTTTTATGGCTTGGGGATTAGTTCATTGTTGGTTGATAGGTGTTATAGATAGGTTGGTGGGTTTGTATGATACTGGTAAGTTGATGTTTGTTTTCCTTCGGTGGGGTGGGGTGGGGTGGAAGTGGGGGTTTGGTTTGGTTTGTGCTCGCTCGTGAGATGGTTCCTCAATAGTTTCGCAATTGGGGCTTTCGCACGGGTTGGCGGCTTTTGCGGTTTTGATTTCTTGACCGACGGGTGGTGCTGTCGGTGTTGGTTGAGTTTGATGGGGGTTGTTTGTTGGACTGGTACGATACTGGTATAGTATCACACCTCACGGAGTGCGAGTAACGGAGAGGGAAAAAAGGGTTGAAAGGGTTTTCCCTCCCTCTCCTAGTTGTTTTAGACTCCACTGGACTGCGTATCCATCCGCCCGCTGAGAGCCGCACTCGCCCACTTTTTTTTTTTTGACAAGATGCTGCTTGGATTGGATTGGATTGGATTGGATTGGGGTGTAAAAAAGCAATGTTTTACAAGTATTGTGTGCCGCGATGAAATTCGTAGTGATAATGCCACTGAAAATGAAAGGGATTTACAGAATGCTTGTTTTGCTTTACGCCGTATCATTTATCCCGCTTCTATCGATAAATGAGACAATTCGCACACGCACTTACTCGGCCGGTGGAGATACTGGTACCGCTCGAGGATATAGTAGCAGATGAACCGCAACTTCTCTCCTCTCTCGCTGTCTACGTACAAAGTCGGTTTCCCCACATACTACCTTCATCCGTTCACACATCCATCAATTGTCCCATCATAGCCCTAATTGCAAGCCGGTGATGTTTTTTTTGTTTGTAAAAAGGAATTCGGTCGAAGTAGGTGTTTGGCTGGCTGGCTGGTTGGGCTACTTCAGTTTCGCCCAGATTTGTGGAGCAGCACATTGCGCGGAACAATGCACCAGGTGGAAGACTGCGGTATCCCGGTTAGCCACTCGATCCGAGAGAGAAGGGGTAAAGGGGGGGGGAGAACATACACTCCTCAACACAGTCCTCCTTAGGCCCATTCGCCCCGCCC
Organism: Tuber borchii; assembly: GCA_003070745.1. Lineage (NCBI taxonomy): Eukaryota > Fungi > Ascomycota > Pezizomycetes > Pezizales > Tuberaceae > Tuber > Tuber borchii. Next base: position 20,786 of record NESQ01000388.1, on the reverse strand, counting down.
TCCTCCGCAGCGGTAACCCTCGCAACGCACTCACCGTAATGGTGCTTCGCTGGCTTGCATTCCTTTGACTCGGAGCATTCTGTTTTTCCATTCAATGACATCAATTAGCCTCCCCGCTCTTCTCCGGTCCAGATAGCACATATAAGATGTATAAATATACCCTCAGTTATGGCTGGCAACGTATCCTCCGGTTCTTCCTCCTCCGCCTCCTCCGCCTCACTTTCTTCCTCTACTGGCTCCGCTTCCTTAGGCTCCGGCTCGGCGGACTTCTTCTCCTCCTCCACTTTTGAATCCGAAGAAGGTTCTTCATGTTCTTCGGCCGGTGGCGCGTCTGCGTGCGCCGGGGAGATGGTCAGGGAGGTGTAGATGTCTGAGAAGAGGGATGAGAGCGACATTGTAGATGTATTTTTCCTCTGTCCGTGATTAGTTAATTGATTGGTGAGGAGAGAAAGGAGGGAGGGATTGAATGATGCGGATTGGATTGATGGTGATGGGCAAAGTGGAAAAGGAGGAACCCGGGAGAAAGTTGGGCTTGGGTGGGGTGCGGGAGGTTGATTGGCTGGAGGGAATTTTCATGATTATGTAAGAGCACGTGATCTAGACGAGAGCCTCTGATGCAAGAGGGTTCTTGGAAGCACTTTTTTCTGAATTAGTGGGGGGTTCTAGGTTTCACTCCATAACAACACGGAGAGTCTATTACTCCTGCAGTGAGGGCACTCGAGCACTCTTAGCTGAGACATGGAATGGAATCCTTTGGGCCAGCAGCATGGCGGCTCACGTACCGGTATTAGATGCGAGATTGTAGTATCATACTAGGGCTAGCTTTCTCGAGTACTGGTACAGTAGCAAATTTAAGAGGCCATCTTACCTGGGTACAGAAAAAAAGCACCGTGCTAGTAATGGACGTGCTGTGCTGTGGCTCTCTTTTCATTAGTATTCTACACCATCGCACCGCAACATGGTGGGATGATGAAATAGTACCGGTAGCGCTCTAAATGCCCAAACAAGACATTGAATTTAGGGACCTCGATACGGGCATTAGACAGCCCGCTCATCTCTATTTAAACTCTTGGGCTTCTATGCTTGCACTCATAATTTTCTGACGTTTGTGAGCATGGCTACTATTGCATGCCAGCAAAATCCTGAGGCTCCGGCAGATCCCCGCCCATATGCAATAGCAGCTGTGTTCATAAACGTCGGAAGACTACGAGCATTCTTTAGGAATTCCGCATATCATAATGTCCGTCGTATTGCGACGCGAGAGTCGTCGATCTTCTGGGTTTGCCAGGTGACACAGCTGGGTTTGCAAGACCTGCAGAAAAAGCTCGAGCACCATACTTGTACATGGGGAACATGTTCCTGCCTAACTTGCCAAAAGTGCTGTACCAGTATGTAGGATCCATTCTCCGGGCTGATTAGAATTCAATTGTTCGGCTGGGTGCATATTGTGGTGCAAAATTTACCTAGCAATTGAAGTTCTGGCATAACTTAAGCTAAGCACTCAATACCGTATGCGCTCATACTAGTATTGTGTGAGTACCATAGGATTCATATCTCTTTTGCCCTTGTCGTACTCGTATTGCACAAGCACTATTGATGAGACGTTTTCGGGAAGTTTGCAGGGGCGCCGTTCTTTCTTTTTTTCTTCTTTTTTTCTTTTTAAAGGGCGCGTGTTTGAGTGAAATCCGCCTCCCACCGTTGTGATGCGGCTCGTGAGTGAGGCTCGATTACCGGCGCTGCATTGGAATCTGGGGCTCGCAATATGGATCAATGCATGGTCTGCTCACCTCGAGTAAGCAGTGGATCGGATCCACGACAGGCGAGGGAGGGAACCAAGGCGCTATCACACCGTATCGTTGCCTTGATCGTACTGTGAGATTCAGCCATCCTTATGGTCTGAGAGTGTGTGAGTTACGCCTCAACTACCGCCGTATACGACCGTACATATAGTAATGCGGTCCACCTTTGCATGGAGGGTACTTTACCGGTATCTAGCCTTTAACCATGTATTGTAATAGGTGCGAATAATTTGAATCTGCTGTAACGCCAGCGATTTGAAAAGGGAGTTTTGATTGCTGTATCGTCGTCTTTGAGCTGGAACATACTCGAGTAGACGGCCATGGATTCTAGTTTACTCTCCAGTCTTGTCGTGTGCGACTTGAAGGTTTGATTTTCAAGCTGGAAAACCCCCTGGCACAAATTGGACTTGGCAAGTGCCTTATGTGTTCGCGGGTGGTCGTGTATCCCCCTCATGATCGAAGGGAGAGTGATCACTGAGCAAAGTAGATAGAGAGTGGAGGACGAGGGAGGATAGGAGTAAAATACGTCTTATTTCAACTTGATTCCACAAAAACACTCAAACCTTTACTCTCTCCATCTGGACTTTCATCTGTCCTAAAGTTACAAATATAGCACAGGATATTGGGGCGAAGAGGGGAAAGAAAAAAAGAAAAAAAGAGGGAGAAGACACTTCTTTCTCTCGTTATATTGGTTGATTCAACTGTTGCCTGCGCCCGTTGATTTTTTGCCCCTCTGCCGGTAGAGTTGGTAAGCTAACGTCTAGGTAATTTTCTATTGTGCGTGCTTGAACCTACCATACCCTAGCAACCGACACCCTCTGTCCTCCGTACTCCTTCTAGGTTTTCCTCTCACTTTTGCCCCTGTTCCTCGCATCTTTTTATCTCCCATCCATTCTTCTCCCAGCAGCGTTCTCCTTACACTCTGAATCATCTCCTTGCCCTTCTCTTAGCACCGCCTTTTTTGATAACGTACACGCCTTGCTCCCCCTTCATCTTCATCTTTCATCTCAGCAGCTTACAGAGCTAATCAAGCCTCAACCACACAGGACTAGACAAAATATCCATCAAACGCCGTAACTATCATCTCGTTTGATCACCACTGTATTGAGTTTCACTTCCTTCCGAGGATCCACCCCTCCCCGGCTCTTAATCATGAGCAAAGTATCAGAGTTCCTAGCTGCTCATCTCGGCGCAAACGGGAACGACCAAGCTGCTTCAGGCGCCACAAGTCCTGGAGCGGAGTGGCGAGATGACGACGACGGAGATGTAGCGGCCAGATACAGGCCCCGTACCTATCCTTACTATCGTCATCTGCCATACAATACAGAGGATGAGTCTGAGCGGCAGAAGAATCTTGATGAAATCATTAAACATCTCTATATCTCTATTGAAGCCGGGGATTTCGCTCCTGGCGCGGTGCACTGGTCGAGGGAGCTCAGGAGTTGGCTTAGTCTAAAGTTTGATCCACCCCGGAAAACGAGGGTTAAGCTCGTCAAATTATACTATGAGCTTGCCATGGCTCCAGGCCTCGACCCCACCGTTGCTGAGAGATTTGCGAGCATGTTTATGGTCCTGACAAAGTATATTTCCTACATTCCTTTTGTTTTGGGCTACTCCTGTATTACTCCAACTGGTGTAGAAACCACCCAGTGTGATCTCTATGGAGCTCTATGGTCTTATAATCATAAATGCTAAAATAATTTGCAAAGGCGAAAACACTACCTGCGTCCCGGGAAAGACCTTACATTGGATTGGAGACCCCTTTTCAAGGAGCTCAAGGTGTTTGTGCTTCCTCAAGAGTCAGGATTTATCCATTCCACCACAGTAAAAAAGAACGTCCGGACATTGACGAAGATGTGCTCATTCGCACAACCCTTCTTCAACCCGGAGGAGATTACGGAAATGTTTGAGGAGTTTTTGCCTTATGTAAGACTACTGCCATTCCGACCAATTGGGTTGACAATATACTCATGGAATAATAGTTTAGCACCTCTTTCGCCGAGGGCGCCTTTGTGGTTGTTGGGTTGTTGAATCTGCTTCTTCCCACGGTTCCCCCGCCTCCGGATAAGCTGAAGCTACAACCTTCGTATTATCTTCCTAGTAAGCACTTTTCTGATCCGACCCCAACCCACTAATCAAGATTGCTAACTCTATCTGCAGCACTTTTCCACCTGTGGTCACTCGTAAATCGTTCTCGTGTGTTTGATGTAAATTTCTTGGATTTACTATCCCGCCTGGCTCGGGATCTGCTACCCGCAAAAAGCATTCCTTTTAGAGAGTATGGTATTTACAGTAAAGAACAATCGGCTTTGATATTTACAGCCATACTTCGTCTTCTGGAAATTCCAGTCGGCCAGGCAACTTCTCCATATAGCAGTGTCGTGGATACGAACATCGGGTTGGCCATGACTTTGGATCGAGACCCAAGGAAAAACCCAGTCGCACACCATATAGCAAGATGGATTGTCATGTCACTATCGCCCTATTCCCTTAATGAACCAGACTCGATCCTTTCCAACCTTGAGGGGTTAATCCAAGCCGTGGAGACCTTTTTCCATCCTTCAAATACTGGAAATTGGACCAAGACCCTGTCTCAACTTGTATATTATTTGGCCGACTTCTTTGTGATGAGATGGAATCGGGAGAGGAGTGGAGAGATGGATGTGCCCGAGGATAGGAGGCTTACGCCTGAACTTAAGCGACGCTTTGTTATGTGTCTGAAGGAGGTGATATTCATGGGGATATATGCCAAGAGTTCTACTGCGATGAGCTTCTCACTATCCTCTCTGCAGAGCCTGGCTTATCTCGAGCCGGATCTTATACTCCCTGGAGCCCTGCAGCGTATATACCCATCAATGCAAGGACTGGTGGAGGTACATCGCACCACGTCCTCCCTACGCTCGCTACAAGTCCTCTCTAGAATAATGGTTCGTACTAGGGGGTTTAGGAATCATGTCACCACTCTATTGGGACTTGCTTTGCCCGGCATTGATGCAAATGACCTGGATAAGACATTGCATACGCTATCATTTGTTCAGGCTGTGGCTTATAACATCCCCTTCCGTGACCTTACAGAAGATGAAGAGGGGGGTGGGAGCGGCAGCCATTTAGCTTTGGAATGGGTTGGGTCTGAAGTGGAGAGGCTAGAGAGGGAAGGTGCCGAGGTCATGATCGACTATAACACAGAGCTTAGTGATGAAAATGAGGCTGCTATATTAAGATCTTCGACCGCTGGGCTTTGCGAGTTTTTAATATCATTCCTTGGGCGTGTATTTACGCTGTTGGAAAACTTACCCGATGCTTCTCGGGTCCGCAGTGGCTCCCCCGAAGATCATATCGCTAATACCCTACCCGCGGCGTTCACACCTCTATTAGCTGCCTTGTCGCCGGAGTTGTATGATATTGCTCTTCAGAAAATTACAGATTTTGTTAGCAGTCATGTCATTCATCAAGCTCGAGATGCTATGGCGTTCATTTGTAACTCACTTTGCAAAGTTAACCCGGAGAAAGCATTGAAACAATTGATTCCTGTGCTAATCCGGAATATCCGTACAGAGATTGAAGAAAATGGAGCAGCATCAACAAGAAACACAGGCTCTGACGTACTTCCGAGGGACCGAGGCCTTGTATGGAACGTGAGTATTCTTAGTATGTGCGTCGTCCACATCGGCGACGCGGTATTGAATCACAGGGAGGAGCTTTTGGAGATCGCTGGTTTCATGCAAAAGAGATGCAAAGGAATGCCGACTGTGCATATCTCGAATTTTATCCATCACTTGCTGCTGAACCTTACTGTGGTTTATACGGTAGATTATGGTCTCGTGGAGCCTGGAAAACGTATGAGACCATAACTCTCTCTCCAACCGGGTCTATTTTATTAACTTAATATAGGTTGCGATATCGACGCATGGGGCAAGGTCTATGATCCCAAGAAGCTCACTATAAGATGGCATATACCTTCGCGTGAGGAGGTCGAGTTTGCTGTGGAGTTGTTTAGGTCCCAAGCAGAGAATGCTTTGGAAGCCCTAGCCTCGCTTACGAGTGGGAGCTCAGATATAAAGAGCGATGGGACTGGGAAAGAGTGGTCTGATGAGGTTTCCCGGAACCTGGTTCTTCTGAGATTAATAATTTCTGGGATATCCGTTTTGTTCGATCCACAACGCATACCCGGTGGGACCCTAGTAGAAAAGGAGAAGAGGGATGACGACCTAGAGATGAAAGATATCGACGGAGAGACCGAAGACGCTCCCGGAATTGAGGCCTCCGGAGCTGATGGTTCTGATGAACCCATGGGTGAGGCACAGGATGACGATGTTAAGCCAACCTATCGGTACCCCGCGGGATACTTTTTCGATGATCCTGAGGACCCGCTGTATATTACTGTTCATGCCTTGAGGGATAAAGTTGGTGAGATATTGCATTCAGTACACACTTTCCTAACTTCAAGCCAAGAGGACGACGTGCCGTGCTTTAACGCTCTGTATACGGTATTTGACCCATGTCCTTTTATTGAACTCTTCGCTCTTACTGACCGTAACAGGCATATCGATCTTGGTTTATGGATGTTGGTATTGAGAGGTCAGCTTGTGTCTTGGATAGGGTCACTCGCCTGTTTGCTGCAGATATTCACCCTTTCAAGGTTAGCGGGATGCGGAAAAACTACCCCAGGCCCCTTCTTCTCCGAAGGGCAAACGTGTATCACCTTCAGCGGCTCAGACATAACGCCGGACCAAGGCCTCAATCAGTGATGGACAAAACATTACTGCTGGATCTTGCGGAGTCGTGTGTATCCCTTTATACAGAGATTCGAAGGCACGCGCAAAGCGCAGGAGAGTCGGCGACCAAAGTTATAATTGGTGCCAGGCCGTTGGTCATCCCACCTCTCCTAACAGCATTTGAGGATTCCATTAAAAACAACGACTTCCGGAGGATGAAAGGTGCAATGTATAGCTTGCTGTTTGGTAGCTTGGCCAAAACTGCAGGGCGAGATTGGCGCTACACTCCTGCTCTAATTAAGGCTTTCATTGCTGCAAGTACGGCAGATAAGCCCTCTGTGCAGAAACTTGCAACAAGTGCAACATACCAAGTTATGGACTACGGCAGACCCTTAGAGAGGATGGTTATTTTAAATGATGAGACTGTAAGAAGGATTGCACCAGCCGAAGATTTGCTGGCCGTGATAGCCAAGAAGAGGGATCAAATCGCTCGAAAACGTAAGAGAATCGAGGCCAAGAAGCACGATTTAGCACTTGAGCTGGTGGAGCTTGCAAAGGAGGCCCACTGGAAGACCGCTAGCCGAGCTGCAACAATTGTTGTGAATCTTGGCCTAAGATTCCAGACTATTGCACCGAGTTCAATGCTAGAACTGACGACGAAGGGCACCGTTGACGCGCATCCTGGGCTCAGAGGGTTATATTCTGGAGCATTAGTCGCAGTAGGTTTACCTCGAACCCATTGAAATAAATCTCAGATGCTAATACCTTGTTATCGTAGTACTTCTGTTTGATCGAACTGCGAGCTACATGTGACCATAACTATCGGAATTTCCTGCTTGATAGGCTCTCTCTACCGAATAAGATTAACGTCCCAACAAGGTCAGATGATCCAAAGTGGACATCAAAGTTTCTAGATGCATTTACTAAACCCGAGGCCGAGTACTATGTGGACCACGATTATCCCGGATGGTTTGTATGGGGTAAAGACTTCCCAGCTTACGAGGTAAATCCGAAAGAAGGATTGCAGTTTGATGAGGTCGAGACAAATGCGCGGAAAACAATTGCCAATCTGCTTGATAGGGAATGGTTCAAGTCTTTCTTTGGCTATCTTAAGCAAGAGCCCCGCGACGGATCACCTGATAGGTTCCGAATGGCCAGCTCAATGCTGCTGCAGTTCGCCTTCGAACTAGTTCGGGATGGGCTAACATCAGTTACATACGATCAGCTCAAAGAGGAAACCGAGGCAGTGTTTGAGGATGGGAGTGACAAGCATCAACACCGCGCAACTGCAGAGATTCTTGGAGCTCTGGTCAATGCATATAGAGACTCGACAGCTAAAAATCGGGACATGATGTGGGCTCATGTCTTTCCTATCGTCAAGCGGATTTTTGAGGAAGGTCTTACTCCTGAGAATTCCTCATACTGGTCGTCTTTCTTGCATCTTGTTTTGGTAATTCCCTCCCTCTGTACATTTTGTTGACTGTAGTAACCGCCTCAATAGCAAGGGAAGGATCTAAGACGGTCATGGCCTATCATGGAATGGCTAACAAACTATCGATTGGACATGAACTCAAATGCGGCGTTCAAAGAAAGCTCCAAGATTCAGCTTCTCCAGCAATCTATTCAGGAAGCAGGCTGGCATTTCCGATTAGAGAAGCCCATCTTAGAAGACTTCCTGAAGCACATTGATCATCCGTATAAAGGTAGGGGTTCACCCTGAATTCACATAAAAGGAAGTGGTAGTTGATGTGCCGTGGGTAGGCGTACGAGAGGCGATGGGACAGACCCTAGGAACAATTTACAGATCTAGACATCACGAGTCATACAAAAATGTGCAGTGCCTTATGGACACACAGGCCAAGGCATCCTCGGTTGGGTTAACCCCTTACAACCCGACCGAGGAATTTTCGGAAACGGTGCATAGCGTGTTCAAACGATTGGAGCAATGGAGACACGAGCGTACGCCTGGACAACAATCGCCTTCATCATACACAGCAGGAAGCAAGACGGTGTTATTATGGTTGGATACCACATTGTCCTCCCACGAGTGCACGCAACTGATACCTTTCTTCCCCGATGTTTTCATGGGGGAAATGTTGCATATGATGGACATTAAAGAAGATCCGGAGTTAATGTCTCTTGCTTACCACGTCTTCAGACATCTTCCAAATATTCCGCATCCATTCAATCAGGACCACGAGTTCGTCTCTGCACTGATACGGATCGGGACAACCTCCCCGCTTTGGCATCAACGACTGCGTGTCCTGATCAACATGCAAGTGATATACTTCCGCCGCCTATTCCTTATCACTGCCGAGGAAAAGGAGCGTATATTCACTTGTGTTTCGACGATGCTTGAAGATCCGCAGTTGGAGGTTCGGATTGGGGCGGCGACTACGCTGTCCGGAATGGTCCGATGTTCGCCGGTTAGGCTGAGAGAGGGGATCGTGCAGGAGCTGAAAAATAAGTTTACTAGAATGCTAGTTCGGAATCCTTTACCCAAGAGATCTCCAGCAGGTACCCCAACTCCTGACTATACAAGGATCGTTATCACCCGCCATGCGGCGGTCTTGGGCCTTGGCGCGCTTGTCCAGGCCTTCCCGTACGCCTCTCCGCCACCGCTTTGGTTGCCAGAAGTGTTGGCCACACTTGCAGTCAAAGCGGCGGCAGATCCCGGTATGGTTGGCAAAAGTGTCAAGAGTGCTCTCGGGGAGTTCAAGAAGACGCGGCAGGATACATGGCACGTAGACGTCAAAGTATGTAAATCCGACCGAGAAATATGTTTGGAAGAATACTAACTGTTATATACAGGCGTTCACTTCAGATCAGCTAGAGGATTTGGAAGGAGTACTTTGGAAGAGCTACTTTGCATGAGAAGCAGCACGAGACCAAAATAAAGCATTAGTGGCTATTGTGCTTGTTAGTGCCTCGGGGGGCACATGAGACGAGAACCTGGATTGTTTACCGGTGCATCCTGTCTCCCTTTTTGTCGATTAATTCTGCAGATAGAATTATAAACAAAAAAACGAAAGTTTCCGACTTCATGATTTATGAGTAGTTGCTTGGTCCTCTTTTTTTTTCCTTCTAGCATAGAACTCACGCAAAGCTCCCAAGTGGGGTGCGCGCGCGATAAACGCAGATCTTACACCTATTTTGGTCCGTGCACTCTACATTCTTCGCTGACGAGATGCATTGACAGAGAATACGTCGAGTGATGCGTTGTGATAATGTAAAGGACTCTTTAGTAAATATTGTAGATAGAAACCTTATCGGTTCTACATCTCTCAGCATCTAGGCACTTCTGTAGAATATCGCTGTAGGATGTATTTCTGCTATGCAATATGTCGAAAAAAAAAAGAAAAAAAAAAGAAAAAAAAGCTGGACACAGTAGTCTTTCCCATTGCGAGCCACCTAAATTTTCCCAAAGTTGTGATATTAACGTGATTAATCAACTTATCCGTCACACAAACTTTATCACAAGCCACCATATCATACAGGAAAGCGTTATCGTACAATATTCGATGTCCATCCTATAGATTAACTCTGCTCCAATTACATCAACAATAGACCGCCAGCCGCCCTCGGCGGGTGAGATCCCATGACCATAGACACGAGTGCAATCCGGTAGGATAAGCTTTTTTTGAAAAAAGAAATTGCCGGATGATCTACAGTACGCGTGTGGTATTGAGTTAAGGTTTTCCCTTTTTTTCCTTCCCCCTTTTAAATGCCGCCCGTGACTTTAGGAACTCTCGAGGAACGAAGGGAAAAAAGCTGAATATCTTTTTTTTTTTGTTGCTGCCGGTTATACGGTATGTCTCAGATAAGTGCTGCGGCCTGGGCGATTGGTCCGAGTGTAGTGAAAGGGGAAAGAATCAACCACTCGAGATAGGGCTCTGTCACTAGGGGGACTGTTTTAGCTTTTGGACCGGCAGATGGTCCTGGGAACTAACTGTGCTTCCGGTGATCACTGCTTAATCTAGATTTAGGGAGCAGTTTTTTTTCCTGTTCCTCAAGGGTTTCTGAAGCCGCTGTTGGGGAGGGGGGACTGAGCCCACCCTACTTGGCTGCTTGCTCGGGCTTGGTAATTGAATTTGGACCTGAGTGAGGAGGATGTGGACAAGGTTGCACGCTCATAGCATTGGTTCGTATCATACGCGTGTCCATAGTATCAGACTTAAGATTAGTTAATGCTGGTAGGGGATGATATAAATCAATTAGGAAGCCACTCGCATGACCGCTTTTCTCGAAAAATGTCTATATTCTCCTCCCTGTTGCACACTCTATCTACACCTCCCGGATAATTACAACGGGCCTAAAGTGGAACGAGATAGGACAAAATGTCCTTGCTATCACTTCCAAACGAACTTCTTTTAGAAATATGCTCATATCAATCCCTCCAGGATACTTACTCCTTCCTCCGCACGAACCGCCGCTTGGCAACGGTTTTCCGGTATGTCCTGGCCGAAACCGCCCTCCGCACTGGCTGCCTCTCCTCAACCCGGCAGGCGCTTTACTCCGCCGCCGCACGCAAAGACACAGCTATGATCGAGTACCTGGTTAGGAACGAGATATTCACGATCGTGGACAAAAATGCCCTCCTCCACCATGCCGCGGAGACCCAGTCCCCTGATGTGATAGAGACACTGCTAGACACCTGCGACCTGGACGTCGAGAGCAAGAACTACAAAGGAAGAAGCGTACTCTCCGTCGCAGCATCCATCGGGGCGGTAGATATCGTCAAGCTACTACTCTACTGCTGTAAAAACATAAACCTCAATTCCCAAGACCTGACGCAATCCACGCCACTCCATCTAGCGTCCTCCACCAACCATTCCTCCGCCCCCGCACTCCTGCTCCTCCTCCTGCACGACCCCCGGACGGATCCTACACTAACAAACCAATTCGGACAAACACCCCTGCACATTGCAATCTCCCGTGGTTGCGAAACCCTAGTTCCGATACTCCTGCAACACCCGGGTGTGAACCCGAACCAGCCCGACGGTAACGGCCACACTCCGCTGCTGATTGTGTGCGAGAAGGGCTATAACGAGATCGTCAAAGTACTCCTCGAGCATCCCCGCATCGAGGTTAATGCTACGAACGGGCAGGGGTGGACGCCGCTGAATGTGGCGATTTTGCGGGGGAAGGTGGATGTAGTTAGGCGGCTGTTGGCGGATGAGAGAGTGGATTGTCGTGCCAGGGCGCCGAGGTTTTGCTGGACGGGGTTGCATTTGGCTGTGGCGAGGGGTAGACGGGAGGTGGTTGAGGTTTTGCTGGCGGACTGCAGGGTTAGGAAGGACTTAACGGCTGTCGATGAAGATATGAATACGTCCATGCAGTTGGCGGTCAAGTGGGGGATAGAGGATGCTGTGGAGGTTTTAAGGGGGTTTTGAGGGAGATATGCAGGGGTGGGAATGAGAGTAGAGCTTTGTAGGTGGCGAGGAAGCGAGGGTTGTGTGTGGATCTGTTCCCTTGTATATATGTAGGGGTGAGGTAATATCTCAGTAAAAAATATATGCTACTACTTGCACGGGATGATGTCAATCCCGACAAGCCAGACAACAATGGTATAACACCACTCCAGTCTGCTGGAAATTGGCATGAGGGGGTGGTGAGACTGCTACTTGCAGGGGGCGATGTCAATCCCGACAAGCCAGACAGCGATAGTATAACGTCCTGAGGCTCGCTTCTGTGTTCAGGGATAGGAAGATTGTAACACTCCTCCGGCCTCGGATAACTTCACCGGCTGCCCTTGGTTAGGCTCAGAGCGTCAGACAGATATTAGTGTCCATTCTCTCACTGCCCACACTTGGATATATCCATCCCGCTGCAGTTTCACTCTACATACCTGTTATCAGCCCAGGCCCCACCCTCGCCCCATTGCCCCTTGCTGTCACCTGATGTCTTCCTACAATCTCCCCCTACACTCCCCCTCCGGTTCTCTCTTTCTTTTCTGTCCTTCCTAAACTCTAATCTCTATCTCATTTCATTTTAGACATGGGCTTGGTGCATGAAACTATCATGTTTTGTATCATACGGACGTTTACACCCCCAGCTCCTTTCTTTTCATGGTGTTTAGTGAGGGTGGCGCATTGTATTTGGATGCTCAGGACTGTGGCTTGATACGTTACCGCTTTCAAAGTGTCCCTTTTTCTATACATATATATCCGCCCTCTCGTATAATATACCTTATTTTCTTTCACCCTTTGCGCTAGAATTCTAGCCTGCCATGCCCATCAACAACTGCTTGGCCCTTGCGCTTATCATGGAAGAGGGAAGAATAGGAGAAACATGTAAATATCGAGGGGTTTCCAGCGAAACTTGCTTCTAGTACGGGGTCAAACCCTGTCAAAGTCTATCACGCTCGCATAGAGGTCTTCCGGACCGAGCTTAGGGGTTTAAGTCTAGCCTTTGTTCAGCACATATAATGCCAATGCAAATATATTGTAATAACAGTTGAAAATAGCATACCCACCAATCAAAAAAATCTAATTATAGTGTAAATATCTATCGGTTAACGTCTCCAATACTACAGCTTTCCCCCCACCAATCGGAATAATCTCACAATCGGGGGAAGGAGGGGGTACCTACTGTCAACCTCGCTCCTAGCAGCAAGTTTCTTTCCTCCATGTTTACTTTCCTGTTTCACAGATCTAGCACTAAGTTATAGAAAGAAAATAAAGTTTATTTAGTTATCAGATAATTATTTAGTGTATATTACGGGCCGAGTCGAGTCGAGCCAGACCATATGCTCGAGCCTGAATTTATTAATCGATGCAAGATATCATCCGCTGTAGTGGGCATGCATGGGGGTGGGGCGGATACCACCGCCTGCTCATGAACAAAATATTTATCAGAAATAGCTGTACTTTCTGGAATCATATCAATTAAGGTATGTTGAGAAGTGGTAGTAGAGCTAGCCTGTGATAGCTGTAAGTCGGTAGGATTCTCATGGACCGAGGTTCCATCGGTATTGAAATCCATGATCTCAACAGGCCCGAAGCTTGATTGTGACTAATCTGACTCTCATCTACATAATTCATTTCTAGGGAATATCTGTCTTATGAATCACCAATCGTGCAAGCCATAGGGTACGAGAAAACATTTGTTTTGCACCTTACGAGACTAAACCACTCACTGGCATTTAGGCCTCCAATGATGTGTGAAAACGGATTCCCATAAGGAAAGCTTTTCTTGTATCAAAGTTCGTACCTTTTCTTCTTTTCGGGCATCAACTAGGATTCTTATTGCGATACCGTCACCTCCCGCTTTCACCAGCCCCTCCCATCACCTGTCCCCTTCGAGTCCCGTTCCCTTCCCCCCTACCCGTTGCCAGATTTCAGATAAAATGCTGAGAGAACCAAATATCGCAAAAGCTCGAGTTCAAGTTTATGCTGGCTCGAGCCGGCTCGGCTCTAGGAATTAGTCGGTTTGTATGGCTCGAGCTTCTCAGCTCGTAGCAAACACTATCATCGTTCAATCTTATAAGATGTTGTGGCATTGGAGAGACGCTGTGACATTGGAGGGATAAAGCATGAATCGCCGTGGCATTGGAGACCTTAGCCGTAATATTATTATAAACAAAAAAAAACGGCCCGATGAATGAATGGAACCTTAATTTTATATCCTTATTTTACTTTAATACCTGTAGGATAGCATGGCAGAAGATCTCTCATAAATGGTGAGAGACTTATGGGCCCGGGACTAATTTTGTATAATAATTATATGAATGACTAGAGAATCTATATCTTTCAGAATTGATACCCACTTTCCCTCCCCCGAAACAAAGGAAGTCAATCAACATTTCCTAAAAAGAAAAGAAAAGAAAAGAAAAAATTCTTGTTTCATTTTGTTTTCTGCTACCCCGCCGATCGCAGACCCTACCCTCGCGGGTAGGTCTAGAGTCGGATTCTACCACCTCGCAGCAGGTTCTGATTTGCGCTACAGCCTTATTAAGGCTTAAGGTCTTCAGTCTCCCAGTTCCTGTAGGGCAGGTATCCTTTGTTGTCCACCTACCCTACGTGACGGATCGTTCGATAATAACTCATTTTTTGAGAGGAATCGAACTCCTGGGCTCCTGCTAAATTGCACAGAAGGTTAATTGTTTCTTGACATGTTAACCACTGCGCCAGCTAGGAATTTTCACATCATATCACCGGGGGAACTAATACTTATCCTGCTGTCTTTGGATATTCTGCCGCCCCCTCCCCCGCTCGAGGCTATGGATGGTGATCTTATACAGTAATATCTATTAAATGTGAAATGGAGAGCTGGAGGTGGACGGTGAAAATAAGGAGAAAATGTGTCGAGACCTGGTTGTGTAGTATTGAGTAAAAGTCCCGCCCATATAGAGAATTTTGAGAGAGGGATAGGAAGAAGAGGTGCTAGTAGGACCTTATAGAGCGGGATGCCCTACGATTATGATTTCCCAAGCGAAGAGCTCTCTTGCTAACCGCAGTCATGGGACATCACCCAGGGTCTGAATTACATCACGAGCGGCTGAGGAGGGTTATTGGGGATGAGAATAAGTACCTGGAATCGGCGACCGACGGCGGGGCTGGTAACAGCAGACCAAACGCCGGAATAAAAGCAACAAAAACCCTTCTACCGAGCATATTTATGCCCGCTACCAGGAACAGCTTTGTCGTTTTGTTAGTGTCTCTAGAGTTTTTTGTGCTACTGAGTTGGTACTTGTATAATAGCTAGCGGTTGCTGCTTCTAGACATTTAATCTCAATACGAGTAGGGAAATCAAAATTTGCCTAATTTGCCTAAGCTCTGCGGGCGGTTGCATAGGTGCTCGGAACTTCCTTCGAAGACCACCCACTCCATGGGCGAGGTGCTTTATTTTGTTACGTCACCCACTTTGTAGGCTCTCTTTTAATCAATCTAATAATACCTGCTTTACCCAAGCTCGGTTTTACAGTTAGGCCCTAATGAATGTTTAAAAACTCACGGTGGAGTGAATATACTTGTAAGTCATCCTATGGATCGTATCTCTCCCATGATGGTAACTCGCAGCTCCTATAAATTTGGGACAAAAGTTAATGGAGTCTCTCATCACACTTGCCAAGGCCAGTTCATGAGGGAATTCTTGTGATACAAACATGGCATGCGGTGAAGCTGTTGTAGACAAGTGATAATCTCTAAAATATGTTCCATCGGGAGCCCTGCTTGTAGAGATCAGGCAATAGGGTAATTTATTTCCTTGGCATGGAAATGATTGGCTGGTGCTACAGCATCATCTGAAACAATCAGGCTCCGCAAAAAATGCATAAAAGCATTCCCCACTTTTCTTGGTTTTAGGGGGAGAAGTCCATTAACCTCTGCCGCAGACTCCCATACTAGTGTCCTCTTCTATCATCTCACTTATCACCGAACCTAATCCAGTATGAACACCTTACCTAGCGGAAGCGGAGGACCAAGTCTCACTCGTGATCCCTGCCAGTATGGCATATCCAATACCAGTACCGACAATAACACAAGCAATAGTATTCACGGTCACTCGAATCAAAACATCGGAAATGTGTTAAACAGCTATAATCACACCATCAATGTGGGAGTAAGTGAGGAAGCTTTGTGGATCCAAGCATGGTTGTCACCACTCGAGCCTCATGCAAGACATCAAGATGTGAGGAACCGCCGGCTGGATGGTGTTGGGGACTGGGTTCTGCAAAGGAATGAGTTCGAGTCATGGCGTAAGAGTCAGGATAGCTCCGTGAATCCTACTCTTCTATGTTATGGGGGTCAAGGGGCTGGAAAAACATATATAAGGTAGAAGAGCATTTTCTAGAGACCACTGGCATAGACGATACTAACAGGAAACTAAATCAGTTCATTGGTGATAGACACCCTATGCAAGCAAACCTATAGCCAGAATATCGCCGTTCTATTCCTCTATTGCGACTACCAGGCGCAGAAAGACCAATCGGCTGAATATGATAGGGAGTCTACTCAGGCAGATTGCCCTGGGGGCAGTGGGAATTCAGAATGCTTTTGACAGGTCAGGTAGAAAAGGTCTCCGGTTGGTGGAGATGCGGGAATTATTTGTCAAAACAATTGGCTCCTACGAGCGAGTATATATCTGTGTGGACGCAATGGACGAGCTATTTCCCCAACATCGGTCAGAATTCCTCCGCGCGCTAAAACACATTATTCAAGAAGTGCCAAACACGCGGTTATTTCTGACGGGGAGGCCGCACATTCGTGGCGAACTCGACAAGCATCTTACGAGAGGAGCCCATACCATACAGATTGTGCCCGACCAGGGAGATATCGCTCGATACTTATGCTGGAAGATGGACGATGACGATGATCGAGATCCGGACTTGATGACGGAAAGTCTGAAAAAGGATATTATGAAAACAATGTTGGAAAAGACTTCGGAGATGTAAGGAGAAACTCTATTATAAATTTGAGTCACTGATTGATATTCTGCTCAGGTTTCTGCTTGTTGCATTAAATATCGATGCAATCTTGGGCGAGACCACATTAGCGAGGAGAAAGAAAATGTTACAAAAGGTGGCTACAACTGGTGTAGATCTGAACAGTGTGTATGACCAAACACTGGGACGAATAAAGGACCAGAAAGGGGGCCGATCAAGACTTGGGATGGAGGTGCTAATGTGGGTATCCCACGCGGAACGGCCATTGCGGATTGACGAACTCCGTCATGCTCTGGCCATAGAAATTGAGGCAACAGACCTTGACCTTGAGAATGTCCCTCCGCAAGATACAGTGTTAGGGTCATGTTTGGGACTTGTGGTAGTTGACAAGGAGACATCAACGGTCCGGCAAATCCACTACACGGCTCAAGAATACCTTTCTCTGCCTGGAGTATTGCCCGGTGCTCACAGCGCACTTGGGCAAACATGCTTGACTTATCTGAATTATCATCAGGTCAAAAGTCTTCCGGCCAATACCGTTTTGGACCTTGGGGATGTTTCATTGGGTTTTCTCGAGTATTCATCTTTGCATTGGGGGAGGCACGCAAAAATCGAACTCTCGGACCACGCGAAATCACTTGCACTTGAGCTATTAAACCGGCACGGTGACCACATATCTGCTACCTTACTTCTCGATGAAATCTGGGGTTACAACCCTCGCCCATCTACCCATCACCTATATCCTGCTTTGCATTGTGCATCCTACTTCGGAGTTGATGAGATGGTAGCTACTTTAATAGAGATGCAAGGCTATAATATCAATCAGCGAGACTGTTTGGGGTTTACACCGCTCATATGGGCTGCACGACAGGGAAATCAAGGGGCGGCGGTGCTACTACTCACGCGGGACGATATCAATCCTGACAAGTCAGACAACGATGGTCAAACACCACTCTGGTATGCTTCTTATTATGGGCATGAGGGGATGGTGAGACTACTACTCACACGGGACGATATCAATCCCGACAATCCAGCCAACGATAATCGAACACCACTCCAGTGCGCTTCCTTCTATGGGCATGAGGAGGTGGTGATACTGCTACTCACACGGGATGATGTCAATCCCAACAAGCCAGACAACGCGGGCCGAACAACGCTCTGGTGGGCTTCTCTCTATGGGCATGAGGAGGTGGTGAGACTGCTACTCGCACGGGATGATGTCAATCCCCACAAGCCAGACAATGATGGTCAAACACCACTCTGGTCGGCTTCTTTTCGTGGCCATGAGAGGGTGGTGAGACTACTACTCGCACGGGATGACGTCAGTCCCGACAAGCCAGACAGCCATGCCTAACATCACTCTGATGGGTTCAGTGTCCCCAATGTGCCAGACCGCCCATAGGCCGGTCTATAGCGTAAGCCAGGTTGGAATTCGAGTGGCCTGTGAAAGCCTATAGGCCCGGTAATTAGCGTTGTGAACAGATCTTCTTTAGGGTATCTTGATTCCCCCACCACTTTCAACTTCCGTGTCGTCAATTGTTTTCTATAATTAATTCAATTAATTAATTAACTACTGTATCTCTAGTATTTTTGCTAATACAGCGAAATTGTTCTTGTATTTTCAATGCTATTTAGTAATCGGAGAACATTATTTTCTGCTACCCCGCCGATCGCCAACCTTAAGGTTTAGAGTCGGGTTCTACCACCTCGTAGTTGATGAAGACAGGGTCTTCAATCTCCCAGTCCCCATAGGCCAGGATTTTTTTAATTCTCCTACTAATTGCGACAAGAGTTAATTAATTCCTAACATGTTAACCACCGCGCCAGCTGAGTATTTCATAAAATATCAGCCGGGGAACAAATACCTATCCCACTGAAAGCTGAATTTCGAGTTTTCAATGAGAAGGGTAGTGTATCTTTTCCTAAGTTGTTAGTAGAGGCATTTTTTACTCTCTGGATGTCTTTAGTGTGAGATTCCCTGTGATTTTAAACAGAAGTGGTGCTTTGCACACTCACTATTCCTATACATTAGGATATTAAACCACACAACCCCCAGCTATATTGGTCTATTATGTACCTGAAACTTACCAGAAAGCACGACCTAATTATCCGATAAACCATCTAACCCGATCTCCAAAACACACCCTTTCTCCAATATTCCTCCTTATATTCGGAGGTCCACACAAAACGTGACCTTTCGGATTTCGCTAAACTACTTGCGGTATGACTCTTTAACGACGACTAGGGTAACCACGTATCCACTAAAATCCTCTTGGAGGTGCAGGAGAACTACTCGTACACTCTTGATTCAGACAAAATTTACCCGTTCGGTGATCTGCACTGTGCGTCTATTTTGGGATTGTTGAGATTATAGTTGATTTGGTGGAAGTGGAAGGCTGCGATATCAACCAACAAGACTGCATGAGTAATACACCTCTCGGGTGGGCTGCTTGCAATGGGCACGAGGAAGTGGTGGAAATACTACTTAGACGGAACGACATCAACCCGAACGAAACGGGCCGGTGAGCTGTAACACCACTGTCATGCCGCCCGGAATGGGCATGAGGGAGTGGTGAAAATACTACTTGGGCGGGGCGATATCGACGCCGACAAACCAAGCAACGACGGCTGAACCCCGCTCTGCTTTGCTTCTAAGAACGGGCACGAGGGAGTGGTGAAAATACTGCTCGGACGGAGCGACGTTAATTCCAACAAACCAGATGACTGCCGCCGGGCGCCAGTCTGGTGGGCTCTTAAGCGTGGTCATGCGGGAGTGGTAGCGCTACTACAGCCCTCAGGATTTGCCACCCCTAGCACCGTCTAAAGCTGAGGAGGCATCGTCCTCCTTACCATCTTCACCTTTACGCCATTTCTACAAAGACTACCAAAATTCTGTAAATATGTCCTTTGTCGCCATTTCCTCTCCCCTCATTCCCACACAGCCTCAACTTGTAGTGAGTAATGCCTTTTGCGTGTGTTCCTTTTCCCCGCCGCAAGCATGCTATTAGTTTGGCTTGAATATCTTCTCTTGGTCGAAGAAAATCACATGTGATGAGAATGCTTATCTGCCACATGCGCGTCTAAACTTCTATATCGATTCCCTCCTGTAGGCGAGCTAGGATCTTAGTTTCTGCCTATCCTAGAGTTTGGTGTTGGTGGGGGCTGTTTCTCTTGAACCAAGATAAGCTACTGGTAGTGTGGCTCGGGGTTTCCATCACGTTTTGCTTTTTTGGTTGTTTTCCGGTTGTAAATCCTCTTTGCATGGTCGATGTTCACTTGTTTTTCCTACAGTTCTATTATTTCCTCTCCTCCTCCCTCCTCTCTCAAGCATGGATCTGAGAGGCGTTTAGATATAGGGAAATAATATAGGACAGCACACCGCCACCTCCTTAGTGTTCCCAAAAGTTGTGATTTCTGTGCAGAGGGTATACCAGCATTCCCCTAGATCAACAGTTGCACGTGGGCAACAGAAGGTGAGTACTTGGGGGTTAACAAAAGTCGGGCGCACATCCACGGTTACTCCTACAACCCCAGCGATTGAAATCTCACCTCCTTGTGACGTGTCATATCTTTCCAGTGGGCCAATCTGGGTCCTTGATTCTTATCTCACGATGGCTTCAAGTCTTCTTTACCATTACGATGGTTTAGAAATTTTGGTGTTCAAGGCTTGTTATCATCCCTTTTCATCAATTTTAATCGTTTTCCATCTAGGAGTATTTGTTTACGAACGTTTCGAGACTTTATTGTCACCTTCGGACTCGGTTACGGGGCCTATTTTACTACGGTAATCCTGGCAGGCGTGTAGGACGCAGGTGAGGGGGTGGCTGAGGCTTTGAGGCTGAGGTCAGTGGCGTCGTGGATGTGACGCAAACGGTCTTTGGGTTAGGG